>CM021102.1:434504684-434526561 GCA_007115665.2 Sequoiadendron giganteum | reverse complement strand
CTCCCCCTGAGTAGTAGCCACCACTACATCAATCCTAATCAAGATATGACTATGAAGTACTCAAACTGACACAATATATTGCATCTTAGTTCTGATTAGGAGGGGTAATCACCCCTAACTTCCCTCTAAGATACTCAAAAGTTTCCTTAGGAAATGGCTTAGTAAATATGTCTACAATCTATTCCTTAGTAGGCACATACTCTAGTCTAACTTCCTTATCACTCACCTTGTCTCTAAAAAAGTGGTACTTGATAGATATATGCCTAGTCTTTGAATGCAACACCGGATTCTTAGAAGTGTTAACTGCACTTCAATTATCACATAATATAGAAATAGGTTCATCATACACAACTTTGATATCTTTCAACATCTACTTCATCCATAATACTTGAGTACAATTGTTAGCAGTAGCAATGTATTTTGCCTCTGCAATAGACAAAGAAATGGCATTCTTCTTTTTACTTAACTACGAAATCAACTTCTTTCCTAAGAGAAATGTTCCACCATTCATACTTTTCCTATCATTCACATCTCCTAACCAATTAGCACTGGTAAAGGAAATTAAGGTAAGATCATCATCTTTAGGATACCACTGGCCAAAATCAACTGTTCCCTTCAAGAATCTGAAAATTATTTTTATAGTAGACACATGAGATTCCTTAGGATCGACTTGAAATCTTGCAACAATACATACAACATTCACAATATCAAGTCTAGTTTGAGGAAAATAAAGAAATCCACCAATAATTGATCTATATCTAGTCTGATTTTCCTTTGGAGAATCATCATCTATGGTCAACTTACATCCTGTCACCATGGGTGTACCGACTAGCTTTGAATCTTCCATACCAAACTTCTTTATCAATTCTTTCACATATTTGGATGGAGATATAAAGATCCCTTTATTTAACTAAGTAATTTGCAATCCCAAAATTAATTTCATCTCTCCAATCATTGACATCTCAAACTCATTATGCATCTCATTAGAAAAATTCATGCACAAACCATCCTCTCCTCCAAAAATTATATCATCAACAAAGACTTCCAAAAAAAAATCTTTACCATCATTAGTCTCGAAATAAAGATTACTATCAATAGTACCTTTGTTAAATCCAAGCTGCAATAAATATTTGTCCAATCTGGCATACCAAGCTCTAGGGGCTTGATTGAGTCCATACAATGATTTCTTCAACCGACATACCACATCTCCCTAATCAGTCAATTGAAATCCATCAGGTTGCTCAATGTGCACTTCTTCTTCCAATTCACCATTTAGAAATGCTGACTTGACATCCATCTGATAAACCTTGTATTTTTTGTAAGCAACATAAGAAAGAAACAATCTCACATAGCTTCAATTATATCAATAGGGGAAAAAGTCTCTTCAAAGTTGATTCCTTCCATCCAAGAATATCCTTTACATACTAGTCTTTTTTTCTTTTTTATAACTTCACCTTGCTCATTTAGTTTGTTTCTGAAGACCCATTTAGTTCCAATTCCATTTTTATCCTTAGGTCTAGGAACAAGAGTCCATGTATTATTTTTCTCAATTTGATGCAGTTCTCCTTTCATTGGTTCAATCCAATGTTCATCTTTTCATGCTTCATTTACATTACTTGGCTCAATCTTTGATATCATACAATATTCTTCTGTAATTCTTCTCCTAGTTTGGACAACTTTATTCTTATCACCTATAATTTGATTTTCTGAATGATTTAATCTCACATACCTTAGAGTCTTAGGTTGTCCTTTAATTTCACGCTCTTGTGATCTCTCTTCTATTCTTTCACTAGTTTCTCCTTCTTCTTGATCTTCTTGATTCACCGAAATGATTTGAACTTGATTTGAGGTTTTACTTTTTTTTTTACTATCATTTTGATCATCAAAATCATATCTACGAGTTATAGATGGTCTATCAATGTCTTCATCAACCTTAACATTTGCACTTTCAACCATTTTCTTCAATCTGTTGTTGTAGCACTCGTAGGCCTTTCTCTTAGTAGAATAACCAAGAAAGATTCCTTCATCACTTCTAGCATAAAACTTTCCTATATCTTCATCTCTTCTGATGTAGCATTTAATCCCAAATATTTGTAAATATCTCACAGTAGGCTTATTACCAAACCATAGCTCAAAAGGTGTCTTACGAGTATCACCTTTGATTTGTACCTGGTTGAGGTTATAAACAACAATAATCATAGTTTCTCTCCAATAGGTGTGAGGAACATTTCCTTCTAGCATCATGGTTCTAGCAACATCTTGAACTATCTTGTTCTTCCTTTCCACAACTCCATTTTCTTGAGGGGTTCACGGTGTAGATAATTGTATCTTTATCCTACGTTCTTCACAAAAATAATTAAACTCACTAAAAGTGAGCTCACCACCTCTATCTGATCTTAGAAACTTAATCTTTAGACCTGTCTCTATCTCAACCATAGCCTTCAAGATCTTAAAATTCTCTAGAGCTTTAGATTTCTCCCTTAAGAAAGTGACCCACATCATCGTAGAATAATCATCAATAAGCAACATGAAATACCTATAACCTTGCAAACTTCTGATTCTAGTAGGACCACACAAGTCATTATTCACAAGCTCCAACAATTCATTTGAACAATGTTGTTTGCTCCAAAATGAAATTCTAGTTTGATTTCCTAATTGGCATTCCTTTCATATGGAATTCATAGGCTTTACCAACTTAGGAAGATCTCTCACTGCCTGAGTAGAACTTATCTTGATAATACTGCCAAAGTTTACATGACACATTCTCCTATGCCACAACCAAATTTCATCAACTTGATCAATTAGACAACTTTTACTAGCATCATTCAGGTGAAAAATGTTACCTTTTGTTTTTGTACTTAAATCAATCACATTTCCAAAACTTCCAAATATTCTACACTTTCCATCCTTGAATTGAATATTTTATCCCTTATCAACCATCTAGCCAACACTCAAAATATTATGGTTCAAACCTTCAACATAAAGAACATCATCAGTATTATTCTTACCATCAAAATAAATACATCCTCTTCCATGGATTATACCACCATCATACTTTTCAAAGCTCGCAAATTTTCTTTTACCACCTGTCATGTGATGTGAACATCCACTATCAATTACCCATTCATGCTTTTCTTCAACTCGAGTAGGTAGGGATTTCTCCACATTTGTACAACTAGCAGATTGAATGGACACAGGTTTATTTTCCTTGATAGAAATAAACACAAACTCATATTCACTTATATTCCCTTTATTAGATTCATCATCTATGACACCTTCATCAACAACATAATAACACTTTTGAAATCTAGGCTTGTTATATCTTGTCTTAGGGAGTCTTTCTAAACACCTTGATGCAAAATGACCTATCTTATTGAAGGAAAAACATTTAATAGGAAACTTTCCTTTATACTTACCTTCTCCTTTGGCTTCTCTTTTGACAATAAGTCCTTCAAGCTCATTTAGCTCTCTTTCTTCCTCATACTTGAATACCTTTCTAGAAGAACTTTCACCTAGATCATATCTTTGCTTGTCTCTTCTGGAGATAGTAGCTTTGAATGCAGATTCTATTGTAGAAAGTGCATCATTGAATTCACTCAACTCAAAAGTAGTAAGTTTACCAATCAACATATCTTTGGTTACATTTGTCACAGTCCTGAGATCATCAATAGATGTAGCTTTAACTTTGTATGAATCACTAAAGGATCTAAGCACTTTAGCAACAATCTTTGATTCATCCAACTGTCCACCAACACATTTGATGCCACATAAAATTTCATTTACTCTTTGCATGAAAGTAGTAATATTATCATCATTCCCCATTTTCAACAGTTCATATTTCCCTTTCAGACTCTATAGCTTAGCAATCTTCACATTATCATGACCTTCATACAAAGTTTCCAACTTTTTCCATATCTCATAAGCAGTATTCAGATCCATAACATTCGTCATCTCAGAATCAGCCAAAGCACTCAACAATGCTTCCTTATCCTTGATATTGTATTCAACATCCCTAATCTCAGTAGTAGTAGTACGACCATTTTGAGGAATAACATACCTATTAATTGTAATGTTCTAGTAAGATTCTGTTGTGCATATTTTGCACGCACGCCCCACCATAGGCAGGGACCCTCTTTTCTCTTGTCTCTTTTTGCGTGCGTGCCCCTCATTTTGCTGTCCTAGTTGGTCAACATGCCCTTCAAAGTCTCATTTTTTGGTTGACCATATTTTGCCCCATAAATAAAAAATGGCTAAGTCTTGGGTTTTTTTCGGGCTTCGCCCCCACTCGCTCGCTTGATTCGCTTTTTCCTTCATTCTTTGACTTTGGGGAAAGATTTCCTATGGATTTTGGATGTTTTTGTGGTGCCTAAGTGAACTGACAAGATTTTATTAAGTTTTAGGAAGTTTTGAAAATCCCTGCAGCAGCTTCCCTGCAACAGCTTCCCTGAAACAGCATTCTTGCAGCAGCTTCCCTGTGACGGCTTCCCTGCAGCAGCTTCCCTACAATAGCATTCCTGCAGCAGCTTGCCTGCGATGGCTTCCCTGCAGCAGCTTCCCTGCAACAGCTTTCCTGAAATAGCATTCCTGCAGCAGCTTCCCTACGACGGCTTCCTTGTAGCAGCTTCCCTGAAACAGCATTCCTACAGTAGCTTCCCTGCGACGGCTTCCCTGCAACAGCTTCCTTGCAACAACTTCCCTGAAACAGCATTACTGCAGCAGCTTCCCTGCAACAGCTTTCCTGAAATAGCATTCCTGCAGCAGCTTCCCTGCGACGGCTTCCTTGCAGCAGCTTCCTTGAAATAACATTCCTACAGCACCTTCCTTGCGACGGCTTCCCTGCAACGGCTTCCCTGCAACAGCTTCCCTGAAACAACATTCCTGCAGTAGCTTCCCTGCAACAGCTTCCCCAAAACGGCATTCCAGACTCATGTTTCTGGAACATGCTAAAGCTCCTCAAAATTGAAAATGGACTTCAACCCAGATGGTAAAATTGGGTCATTTCTTGCCTTGACCTTTTCAAATTTCAATTTTGCTGCCGAGAAGTGCAATCCGGAGTTCCGTGCTCTCGTGGTCATTTTCAAAACAGAAAATGCAAAACGGTGTTCCAAATCCATGTTTTTGGATCATAGTAGAACTCCTCAAAATTGAAAATGGACTTCAACACAGATGGTAGAATTAGGTCATTTCTTGCCTTGACCTTTCAAATTTCAATTTTGCAGCTAGGAAGTGCAATCCGGAGTTCTATGCTCTCGCAGCCGTTTTCAAAACAGAAAATGCAAAATGGCATTCCGGACTCATGTTTATGGATCATAGTAGAACTCCTCAAAATTGAAAACGGACTTCGACCCAGATGGTAAAATTGGGTCATTTCTTGCCTTCACCTTTCAAATTTCAATTTTACAGCCGAAAAGTTCATTCCGGAGTTCCATCCTCTTGCGGCCATTTTTAAAACAGAAAATGCAAAACAGCATTCCAGACTCATGTTTCCAAATCATAGTAGAACTCCTCAAAATTGAAAATGGAATTCGACCCAGATGGTAAAATTGGGTCGTTTCTTCCCTTGATCTATCAAATTTCAATTTTGCAGCTAGGAAGTGCAATCCGGAGTTCTATGCTCTCGCAGCCGTTTTCAAAACAGAAAATGCAAAATGGCATTCCGGACTCATGTTTATGGATCATAGTAGAACTCCTCAAAATTGAAAACGGACTTCGACCCAGATGGTAAAATTGGGTCATTTCTTGCCTTCACCTTTCAAATTTCAATTTTACAGCCGAAAAGTTCATTCCGGAGTTCCATCCTCTTGCGGCCATTTTTAAAACAGAAAATGCAAAACAGCATTCCAGACTCATGTTTCCAAATCATAGTAGAACTCCTCAAAATTGAAAATGGAATTCGACCCAGATGGTAAAATTGGGTCGTTTCTTCCCTTGATCTATCAAATTTCAATTTTGCAGCTAGGAAGTGCAATCCAGAGTTCCATCCTGTCGCAGCCATTTTCAAAACAGCATTTCCAAAACGGCATTCCGGACTCACATTTCCGGAATGAACTAGCGCACCTCAAAATAAAAAACGGACTTCGACCCAAATGCTAGAATGGGGTCTTGTCCTCCCCTGGCTTTTCAAATTCCAATTTTTCATCTGGGAAGTACCATCCGGAGTTCCGTGCTCTCGCGGTCGTTTCAAAACAACATTCCAGAACAGCATTTCAGCCTCTCATTTCCAGTTTCAAGAAGCCTACCATGGGTCCATCGACCGAACCATTTGATCCAATGAAGAATGTTGCAATTCCATTGGGAAGAAGGTAGCTTTCAATTAGTTTCAGCTACAGTAAAAGGGAAATCAGCTAAAAGACAAAACTGCTACAGTGACTAACCACTACAAGACAGAATAGGGAAAAGACAACAGGTTTATTTTAAATTGTTGAATATTATGGGGTTGGTAAAGCCCTAATGTAATTGAATCTGAGCCACATAATTTAAATCAATCCTTGCCATTCATTTGGGCTTTGAAAAACTATAAATAGGGGTCTCCCCCTCATTTATAGGGGTTGGAGAGCTGTTGTAAAAACATCCTAAAGCAATAGAAAGCAGCACTGCATGATCTATGGGTGTCACTTTTGAGTTTGCTCATTATGTGTGCATGGTTCTACCTTCCAAGTTAGTTTTAGTTGTATTTTCTTGAATGGAAGTGGTAATGGTGATTGCTGTTACAGTATTTGATGAATTTTCAACCCACACTTTTGGTACTTGTTGATGGCAAGCTGCTGTGTAAAGTTAGCCTGGACTTATTTATTTGATTGCTGCAACCTAGTTCACTTGCATGTTCATGATGTGTGTATGCAAACTAAAAATTTGGAGTCCTTAGAAGATTGCACTGGTTTTGTGTAACTGTAGGATCCTCTTGGCCAAGGAAAACCCAGTTTAGGGAGTTTGTCTACTGTAGCAGCCTCCATGATCACTGTTCATTCGTAGTTTCAGATCCAAGAACCTTTTCTCTTCCCTACCCTTTTTCCTTTTTTTTAACAAGTAACCTTAGGCAAGGTTCATTGCACATTGTAAAGTTAAATCTGATGTTGAAATGGAGTTCCAGACTGCTGTTTGAACCTGCAACAAACACTCAACAACTTTCCCATCTTAAGAACTCCATTTGCAGATCCAACTTCCTCACTTTGTAAGTCATCCGTAAGTCCACCTTGTGATTCCAGCAAATCACATAAACAACTGAAATATTCCAAGCACTGTCAAGACTTGACATCCGAGAGACCTTGGGATAGTGTTCTGTAATTTGATTGTGGAAGATTGTCTTTCAAGAGAGGTAATGCACCTATGCATTACCTGTGTTGTGAAGTGCATAAGAACACCATCAACAGAACTGGCGCTAGAAGGAGGGCGACATGTTGTGGCTACAAAGATGAAAGTTGGAAATCGATAAGAGCACTATCAAAGAAGAAATCTGAGATAGAGAGATCTTTTTTTTATGTTGAAGCATAAAGTCAAAAAATTTTGAAGGCAAAAAAGAAGTTGAGTTGAAATGGAGCAGCATATGCAAATCAACATCGCTCAGCTACATGCAAATTTAAATAGGAGATTGAAGAGACCATTGCAGTAATTTGCATTGGCGGATAAGTGTAGGATCCATTGCACTTGCAGGCACAATGAATTGGAGTGTCTAACCTTCTTGACCAGAATTGAAAGGGTCTTGCAAGGAGAGATTCCCTTTTGGGAAATATATCAACCTTTAGCTCTTGCAGATCCAGAGGAAGAATTGACAACCATGGCAACCAAGCCATTTGAAGAGCTGATCCAAGAGTGTTTGAGCAGCAAAGATGGACCAAGATTTGAGGAAGCACTAATGTCAAGTTGGTGCAGATTTCACAATGCACCACATTCAGAATTTACCTATTTGTCATGTGCAAGCATCATCACCCAAGTCAAAGGAAATTTGAACAAGTTGGAATAGCCAACTGTCAAGGAGAATGAGTCATCCCACATGGTAGAAAATCTATCAGCATCTGGAGGACAGCACCTTCAAGATAAACTAGGAAATCTGCCACTAATTAGTGTTGGGACAGAAAACACTGAAGCTGAAAATCAAGGAGAAGTTGATTTTCTGGGAACAACAAAAAGATTTGGTGAAGGTTCACTAAGAATGGAGTTGGAAAGCCTCTCCTTTGCCAATAAGGGGCAGTCCTCCACTCAAGAAGAGGAGCCATTGGTAGTTAAAGATGAATCAATCAATCTTGCAGCAGTGTATGATAGGGCAGCCAATGAAGATGTTGAATATCAGCAAGAGGAAGAGGTTGACAGCCTCGGGACAGTAGAAAGTGATGATGAGGACTCAGTAGCAGAAAGATATGACCAGCTCGTCTCCAGATTAGCAAAGGATTGGTCAAAGCTAAAATACCAATTGGATTTGGAAGTGCTACTACTGCCGAATTGGTGCAGGCTCCATGATTCATCCCACTTTGAGTTCACGTGTGGGCTGTGCCAAGAAGCCATGAAGCAAGTCAGAGAACAAGCAAGGCAGCTGAGTACACCACATCCTTTACTTACTGCCCAGATGGAACGTGAAGATCAAGAGCCCGAGCCAAGTAATGACTCAACTAGGGGAAGTCATCAAGAGGATGTTGGAACAAAAATAGAGGGAGGACAACAATACAGTCTTGAGCTTCCAAGTGATGAATTAGATCAAATAGGAATACGGTCCACCAATCATCAAGAATTTCTTCCTCTTGAAGAACATTTGTGCACCATTGACGATGGGCTTCATGGCGAGTCCTTGGAGGGAGATTGCATGGTGGATTTTGGTCCCCTTGATGAGGTGCCATCAATTGATGACTTATTTCCATTGGGAGATGTGTTGTGGAGGTATTCTCATGCTGAGGAAGAGCACATCCCAGAAGACAGTAGCGATGGAGACATACTCCGTGAGCCTCTGAATGTTGATGCACTAGAGTTTCCGGATTGGGAGAGGGGTTCCTTCTCCATTTACAGCGATAGTGAACAAGGGGAAATGAGTGAGCATCATGATGAAATGCATGAACAAGAAAGAGAAGAAGACAAAGGCGGGGGTGCTGAGATAGCTGCCAACAAAGATGAAGCACCCGGTCGACTACAAGATTGAACTTGGAGTCCTTCTGTCATGATCGTTATTGATCCTCCTTCATATTCAGATGGCTGCAATTGGATAGATTTACACATGTCATCATCCCATGACACTGAGCATCATGAAGATAAGGTCGATACTTGGGAAAGGAGATGGGATAACGTGTTTCCTTTTGGGGATAGCAATCGTGTGGATGCTCGATTTGCAGAAGGTCAACGAGATGAAGTACTTCTTTTTGAAGAACTGCCAAGGGGGACTACTGATCCCACGCAAGATGTAGAAGAAATTTTTGCTGCCTCATTCTCCCTGCCTTGTGCGGGATTGATTCCTGAAGTGCTGTACCATCCACCATGCCCGCCCAAGGTTACTGATGCAAAGACTGACGATGCAGTGCTTGCTCTTGATTGTCAAATGCTGCCACCTCCATGTGATGAAATCCAGGTTCTATCCTTCCTTCCTCTTATTAATTTTCATAGCTGCACTTATCATTTTGATTATGGGAATGAGGAAAAACAGATGTGCTTATGGATTAACCATGGGTTTGGTGAGTCTCCCCAATTGTTGATTTTCCCTAGCCGGGTGACTCAATTTGAATGCTGCAATCTTGAATTTATTTTCTCTAAACATAAGGATAAATCTGCATGGTTGAGAACTATAACGACTGCCTGTTTGCTTGTGCACACGCTACAAAATCCAATGGGCATGAGTATCAGTTGGCCTTTCTTGAACATAGTTCTTTGTAAATATCTTTGTACATAACTCGTTTTGAGTAGTGTAGGTTTCCTGTAAATTTTCCACTTTCCTGCTTTCATTAGATTAGTTTGTTTGTTGTAGGTTTCTTGCTTTGGGGTTGTTTCTTCGTTGTTTTCTTTCGTTGTCTCGCTTTGCTTTTTTTTTTGGTGTTTTCTTTTCGTTTGCGTTCGTTTTCTTTTGTTTGCTCTCGCTTTGCTGCTGCTTTGCTTGGGGTCCCTCTGCTTTTGGTTGGGTGCATCTGTGCACATGACAACTATTCTTCTTTCCTGGGGTTGTTCTATGTATTTCTTTGTCAAACTCTAATCAAGTTTTTAGAGTGGATGGTGAGGATCTTATGTTAGTGTCAAGCAATCTAGATGTTTGATTCAAAGTGGATAAGTCATTGGTCAGTCTGATTTTGAAGTATTCTAGAATCTTATATCTCTCAAAAATTTTAAGAATCTGACGGTCACTGTAGGTCCTTTGTGAAGTCTAGTTAAGTGAAAAATTTAAAATTCTGCTCCAGCGCCACTGTGATTCTCAACCATGAGTGCAAGCTTCATTGCTTGCGAGTTGAAATAAATGAACTGAAAAGAGAAAAAGAAAAAGAAAGAAAGAAAAACAAAATATTGAAAATCAAAAGAAAATAAATTCAACTTTTTAGGGATATATGAATAACTCTACCGGGGCTATGGACGCCCGGCTGGCAGTAGAGCAATGTTCGGGAGAATCATAGCGACAACCTCATCGGGGCTATGGACGCCTAACTGGCAGTGAGGCAATGTCCTAGATGCTTTTGGAGTTAGAATAAACTATGTAGCTTAACTTGGTGAAGCTTGGGTTCTTATAGCAACTGAAGGATGGGAATTAACGCAATTGCACACACTTGGATTTTCAGCATACTGAAGGTTGGGTTAACTAGTGGTTTTGATCCTTTGGTTGAGTGTTTGGCTTGTTTTCCCTAGCGTGAAGGTCAGAACCAGAGATTTTGGGTTTGTGATTCCAGTTTTTCATCGAAATACTCTAGAGCATTTCCCCTAGTGAGTCACCATTTTTTGTGCATATTTTGCACGCATGCCCCATCGTAGGCAAGGACCCTCTTTTTTCGCTCCCGATGGACTTCTTTGCTTTTGTCTTTTTTTGTGTGCCCCTCATTTTGCTGTCCTAGTTGGTCAACGTGCCCTTCAAAGTCTCATTTTTTGGCTGACCATATTTTTCCCCATAAATAAAAAAGGCTAGGTCTTGGGTTTTTTTCGGGCTTTGCCCCCACTCGCTCGCTCGATTCGCTTTTTCCTTCATTCTTTGACTTTGGGGAAAGATTTCCTATGGATTTTGGATGTTTTTGTGGTGCCTAAGTGAACTAACAAAGTTTTATTAAGTTTTAAGAAGTTTTGAAAATCCCTGCAGCAGCTTCCCTGCAACAACATTCCTACAGCAGCTTCCCTGCAACAGCTTCCCTACAACAGCTTCCCTGAAACAACATTCCTACAACAGCTTCCCTGCGACGGCTTCCCTACAACAGCTTCCTTGTAGCAGCTTCCTTGAAATAGCATTCCTGCAGTAGCTTCCCTCCGACGGCTTCCCTGCAACAGCTTCTCTGAAATAGTATTCCTGCAGTAGCTTCCCTACAATAGCTTCCCTACAACAGCATTCCTGCAGCAGCTTCCCTACGACGGCTTCCCTGCAACAGCTTCCCTGAAACAACATTCCTGCAGCAGCTTCCCTGCGACGGCTTCCCTACAGCAACTTCCCTGCGACGACTTCCCTGCAATAGCTTCCCTGAAACAACATTCCTGCAGTAGCTTCCCTGCGACGGCTTCCTTGCAGTAGCTTCCCTGCAACAGCTTCCCTGAAACAGCATTCCTGCAACAACTTCCCTGAGACGGCTTCCCTGCAACAGCTTCCCCAAAACGACATTCTGGACTCATGTTTCTGGAACATACTAAAGCTCCTCAAAATTGAAAATGGACTTCGACCCAGATGGTAAAATTGGGTCATTTCTTGCCTTGACCTTTCAAATTTCAATTTTGCAGCTGGGAAGTGCAATCTGGAGATCCGTGCTCTCGTGGCCGTTTTCAAAACAAAAAATGTAAAACGGCATTCCGGACTCATGTTTTTGGATCATAGTAGAACTCCTCAAAATTGAAAATGGCCTTCAACCCAGATGGTATGATTAGGTCATTTCTTGCATAAACCTTTCAAATTTCAATTTTGTAGCTGGGAAGCACAATCCAGAGTTCTGTGCTCTCGCGGCCGTTTTCAAAACAGAAAATGCAAAATGGCATTCCGGACTCATGTTTCTGGAACATACTAAAGCTCCTCAAAATTGAAAATGGACTTCGACCCAGATGGTGAAATTGGGTCATTTCTTGCCTTGTCCTTTCAAATTTCAATTTTGCAATTGGAAAGTGCAATCCAAAATTCCATGCTCTCGCAGCCGTTTTCAAAATAGAAAATGCAAAACGGCATTCCGGACTCATGTTTTTGGAACATACTAAAGCTCCACCAAATTGAAAATGGACTTCGACCCAGATGGTAAAATTGGGTTTTTTCTTGCCTTGACCTTTCAAATTTTAATTTTGCAGCAAGGAAGTGCAATCCGAAGTTCCGTGCTCTCGTGGCCGTTTTCAAAACAGAAAATGCAACATGGCATTCCGGAATCATGTTTTCGGATCATAGTAGAACTCCTCAAAATTGAAAATGGACTTTGACCCAGATGGTAAAATTGGGTTATTTCTTGCCTTGAGCTTTCAAATTTCAATTTTGTAGCAGGAAAGTGCAATCCGCAGTTCCATCCTCTTGCGGCCATTTTCAAAACAAAAAATGCAAAACGGTATTCCGGACTCATGTTTCTGAATCATAGTAGAACTCCTCAAAATTGAAAATGGACTTTGACCCAGATGGTAAAATTGGGTCGTTTCTTGCCTTGATCTTTCAAATTTCAATTTTGCAGCCAGGAAGTGCAATCCAGAGTTCCATCCTCTTGCAGCCGTTTTCAAAATAGTATTTCCAAAATGGCATTCTGGACTCACATTTCCGGAATGAACTAACACACCTCAAAATAAAAAACAGACTTTGAACGAGATGCTAAAATGGGGTCTTATCCTCCCTTGGCTTTTCAAATTCCAATTTTTCATCTGGGAAGTACCATCCAGAGTTCCGTGCTCTCGCGGCCGTTTCAAAACAACATTCCAGAACAGCATTTCAGCCTCTCATTTCCGGTTTCAAGAAGCCTACCATGGGTCTGTCGACCGAACCATTTGATCCAATGAAGAATGTTGCAATTCCATTGGGAAGAAGGTAGCTTTCAATTAGTTTCAGCTACAGTAAAAGGGAAATCAGCTAAAAGACAAAACTGCTACAGTGACTAACCACTACAAGACAGAATAGGGAAAAGACAACAGGTTTATTTTAAATTGTTGAATATTATGGGGTTGGTAAAGCCCTAATGTAATTGAATCTGAGCCACATAATGTAAATCAATCCTTGCCATTCATTTGGGCTTTGGAAAACTATAAATAGGGGTCTCCCCCTCATTTATAGGGGTTGGAGAGCTGTTGTAAAAACATCCTAAAGCAATAGAAAGCAGCATTGCATGATCTATGGGTGTTACTTTTGAGTTTGCTCATTATGTGTGCATGGTTCTACCTTCCAAGTTAGTTTTAGTTGTATTTTATTGAATGGAAGTGGTAATGGTGATTGCTGTTACAGTATTTGATGAATTTTCAGCCCATACTTTTGGTACTTGTTGATGGCAAGCTACTGTGTAAAGTTAGCCTGGGCTTATTTATTTGATTGCTGCAACCTAGTTCACTTGCATGTTCATGATGAGTGTATGCAAACTAAAAATCTGCAGTCCTTAGAAGATTGCACTGGTTTTGTGTAACTGTAGGATCCTCTTGGCCAAGCAAAACCCAGTTTAGGGAGTTTGTCTACTGTAGCAGCCTCCATGATCACTATTCATTTGTAGTTTCAGATCCAAGAACCTTTTCTCTTCCCTGCCCTTTTTTCTTTTTTTTAACAAGTAACCTTAGGCAAGGTTCATTGCACATTGTAAAGCTAAATCTAATGTTGAAATGGAGTTTCAGACTGCTATTTGAACCTGCAACAAACACTCGTAACTTTCCCATCTTTAGAACTCCATTTGCAGATCCAACTTCCTCACTTTGTAACTCATCCGTAAGTCCACCTTGTGATTCCAGCAAATCACATAAACAACTAAAATATTTCAAGCATTGTCAAGACCTGACATCCGAGAGACCTTGGGATAGTGTTCTGCAACTTGATTGTGGAAGATTGTCTTTCAAGAGAGGTAATGCACCTATGCATTACCTGTGTTAAGAAGTGCATAAGAACACCATCAACAAGGCTAGACTTAATTAAATTAAACATGGGAAATAAGGATAATGGATAAATTAATTAATTAAATAATAAATTTTTATTTAATTAAAATATTATGATAAGAAAAAAGTTAAATTAATTAAATGAATAATAAATATTTATTTAATTAATTAGTTCAATAAAATGGGATAAAGGTGATAATTATTATTTAATTAATTATTAAATATTAATTAATCAATGGGATAAGATAGGCTAAAAAGAGGTGTGCTTGGGTTAAGAAATTTTTAGATGTCTACAAAATGAACTCATGCAAATAAAAGGGTAGTAAAATAACACTAAATGATCAGTGTCACATCTAAAGTCTAGTTGCTCAATGTTGTCCGTAGCCAACCAAGCGTCGATTCTACTACCCCATGCCATTCATATTATTCAAGTTGATCTCTCACATGTCCACAATAAATTCTTTAGTGAACACTTTGCTAAAGTAAATCAAACATTTATTATGTATTTTCTAATAAATCTAATGCATGGGCCTATATTCATTAGAGGTCAAATTCTGAGTTCTCTATTTCATATTGACTACCTAGTGTTTGCTCTCCCATATTGCCCCTCTTCCAATTTCCACATAAATTTTCTCTCACATGATTTTTTCTGGCACTAGGGTAACACTATTAATTTGTATTTGTCATCTTTGATCAAGGGATATGGCAATAGAAAATTAAAAATAAAATTTGAGTGTATTTTAATATTATATAATTATTTATATAATAAAATAAATCTATATACATTTTGACTATAAATATTAATTTAAATTTTTAGAAATAATCATTGTATGATATAATTAGATATAGATGTCAATCAATAATTTTTTAAATTTTGTTGAATATCCTCATTGTTTTTGAAACAAATAGATTCTTTTGAAGAATTATATAAGTTTTTTTTGAAAAATCTAGTAAAACCCAAAACCTAGAAACTACAAGAAAATCATGTTGTTATCATAGACTGTAGAAATTTCATGTCTTTAATTTTACTTATGCCAAATCAAGCCTCTCTAAAATAAAAGTTGAACATCACTAATTTTTGAAATTAGTTTTATTTTTCAATTTGGAATAGTGTGGCATATCAAAATAATTTTATCATAATAAGCTCAATAACAAAAAATAGATTTTTTTAATTTTCTCTCTTGAAAATGCCTGAGTTATTTTTTTTGTAGCACGATACTACAATAAACATGGGTATTCCTACCCAACAGCTATTTTCTAGAACATAGTAAGCCCAATAATAATTTCGGTTGTCAGAGAAATTGGGAGGATTATTTTTAGCTATTATAGTTGGAAATGCTCTTATAGACATGTATGCAAAATGTGGAAGCATAAAAATGGCACATGGACTGTTGAAAAAATTCCTCAAAGAGAGGTTGTCTCATGGAATGGAATTATTGTAGAATATGGACAAAATGAATTTTTTTTAAAAGCTTTAGAAACTTTCAAGAAAACACAATTGGCGGGTATAAATCTAGACTCAAATTTTATTAATATTCTCCCTAAATAGGAGCATTGGAACATGCATCAAAGCATTAAGAATAGTTGAATTTTATCAGATGTTGTAGTTGCAACTATCTTGGTGGACATGCTTGCCAAATGTAGAAGCATAGAAAAGGCACATGAACTATTTGACAAAATGCCTTGTAGAGATGTCATCTCTTGGAATGCAATGATTGTAGGATATGCACAACATGGATTTTGCAAGGATGCTCTCAAAATATATGAATTAATGAATCAGTCTAGAACGTATCCTTACATTGCCCCTTCCATGACAAATACCTCTAATCTAGATTCTCTAGATTTTCAAATATAAATTCCCCCTCTTATTCTCTTAATTAGCAATAATCTCATAGGAAGAATTACTTCAACCTTAGGGAAATTATATAGTCTTGAATATTTGGAATTGAGAAACAATATAAAGTGTCTCCCTTTTGATTATTTCATAGGAAAAATAAAGCACAAAGAAGGTTAGGCATAATATCCAGCAAGCCATGCCAAACCTACACTCTCGATTTCTATTAACAAACCACAACAGTTATTCACACATCACATGCAACAAGATTTGTTTATTTTCATGGAACATGGTGGAAAAGTATTAAACTCACTTGAAATCAATAAGCAATCAAACAAAATAATAGGCAAAATCAGCTTCATTTGAACCATAGTTCTTACAAAATTCCTCACTAACAAGCAAGACCACTGACATGGAATTTTAAAAAGAATTAGGGATAAGTAGGAGGTATTTTCCACAACGTGTCAAATTATGATATTGCTATTAGGATTCAACCATGTATTTTTATGAGTCAAACTCATTGACCCATGTTTCATGAGTAGTGGTTCACAAGAACCCATCTCTCATGATAGTGAATGGTGCACTCAACACTCATTGCATCTAGGTGATTCTCAAAGAGGTGAACCATTGGGCCTTCCCAGGAGGTCACCCATCCCAGTACTAATCGAGCTCAAGCACGCTTAACCATGAATTTTTCTCCAAGGTTAAGCCCACTTAGCTTGCAACCCTATTTGAAAAACCTTCAACAAGTGTTGTGCCTTATGATCCATTCATTATAGATCCCCTTTACCTCATCAATTGATAAGTAGGAGGTATTTTTCACATCATGTCAAATTATGATATTGCTATTAGGATTGAACCATGTAGTTTTATGAGTCAAACTCATTGACCCATGTTTCATGAGTAGTGGTTCACACTTGAACCCATCTCTCATGATAGTGAATGGTCCACTCGACACTCATTGCATCTAGGTGATGCTCATAGAGGTGAAGCACTATGCCTTCCCAGGAGGTCACCCATTCCAGTACTACTCCAGTTCAAGCGTGCTTAACCATGGATTTTTCTCCAAGGTTAATCCCACTTAACTTGCAACCCCATTTGCAAAACCTTCATCAAGTGTTGTACCTTACGAACTATTCATTATAGAGCCCCTTTAGCTCATTAGTTGATAAGTAGGAGTTATTTTCTACAACGTGTCAAACTATTATATTGCTATTAGAGTTCAACCATATAGTTTTATGAGTCAAACTCATTGACCCATGTTTCATGAGTAGTGGTTAACAAGAATCCATCTCTCATGAGATTGAATGGTCTAATCAACACTCATTGCATCTAGGTGAAGCACTAGGCCTTCCTGGGAGCTCACCCATCCCAGTACTACTCCAGTTCAAGCGCACTTAACCATGGAGTTTCCTCCAAGGTTAAGCCAACTTAGCTTGCAACCCCCTTTGCAAAACATCCAGCAATGAATTTCATAATGTTTTGACCAAGTTATGGTGGTCAGACAAACACATTTTAATAATTTTGAAATGTTATAAAAAAAAAAACTAATTATTTACATACAAAAAAATTGCAAAAAAAGTGGCACATTCAGGCATGTGTCCTCTACATATATTGAAAGCTGAAAAAAAATCTTATACTTAGGTTGGTCAGACATACACCCGCTTCTTGTCTTTTTCTTGAAAATTTAGTACTACTGCATTGAAATTTCATTTTTTTGTAAAATAAATTTACTTTTTTCCAAGAAAGGACTAGTAGCCTAGAAATTACATCCAGTTTTCTATGAATTATGTTCTTAAACATTTTTTAAATTATGTTAGTAACCTATTCAATTTTTTATTTCAAGTTACCTAACTTTGTTTTTCTAAATTTTCATTATCACTTAGGGGCCTAGTTTGGACCCCCCATGATCCTACACTAACCCCTTAATAACACCTTGCTCATCATGGAATTTTGTGATTGTTTTGGTAATCTTTTGCAGCCCATCCATAAAAGCATCAACAACTATGGAGCATGGAACAATTGTAGTCTTCAAACCCAATTCCCAAAATGGATTAGTGTAAGATAAAGCATCACTCAACCTAAGGAATGGATTGTCAAACATGTAGAAATCCTATTTTGTCATTCTTTCTCCCAAGCTTCATAAGTTACAAGTCTGATATCTCCTTTCCTTTCTATTGTAATAAAATTTTCAGGAGATCCAAACCATGTTTCGATAACACCTTGATGGAAATGATGTTGAAGTCACCATGATCCAACACTTCCCATGTGGAATCTTCATCCTCAACCCCACTTATGCATTATTTATCAAGAAACCTTCTTGGAATATTATCAATCACAAAGATCAACTCACCCTCATGATTTATTCTTAAATCATTAATAAGTTGAGAGCCACATTTTATCTCATGCTTGGAAAGTTCACCAGAATCCTATATCTTGTCATTTTCACTAAATATTTCTTCTTCCATAAGAGGGGGTTATCATAAGTTTCCTTTGCACCCACTTCAAAGAAAGGGTTATCAAGAATTTGAAAATAATTTATTTTCTTTTGTTCAAATCCAAATTGTTGATCCAAATCTTCCCTTGCAACTTAGATATTTTTTTGGAAAATACTCTAAGTCAAACTCCTCTTGAAGACTATCAAGCTCATTAATCACTTGCTTTATTTCTTTAGCTCTTTGTTCATTCTATTGTTCTCTAGATAGCTTGGTATCTGTTAGGTGATATTCTACCTCCATTAGTGCCATCTGGGCATTCTCTAACATTTACTTTGTTGCAACAAGCTCAAGAGAAATCTCATAAACCTTTCTCTCCCTTTCTCTGAATGCACTAATAGATTCCTTTGCAAACTCAAGGGCATAAAATCGATCTCTAATAAGGCGTAAGAACTCTGATTTCATTGTTTCCAATGAATCTTTGATTAGTTGCAAATTAGGGAGAGTGACTCCATTCCTAACTCCTTTTTGTCTCTCTTCAATTTGAGCCTTCGAGTAGAATTATTCAATTAAACTATGTGTGCTATCAAATCTGGATAAAGGTTGCACTTCATCTTCAATAGACACCAAGGATTAACCTTTTTAATCATAAGCATGGTGTATAGTTATTCCTGGATGCCAAAATTAGAACTTCCCCTTTTTTCATTAATTCCTCCATAGTTGCTCTAAGACTTTTGTATTCCTCCACTAACTTGCTAAAAATGCTCAATATAATGATGAGGATCAAACTCCACAAGTTCTTCAAGCCTATGCTTATAATCAACTTCATGCATTCATAAATTAGATTTGTGTTCAAGGTCATCATCAAAATTTCCATAATTAGCTCCTTCAATAGTATCCCCATGGCTTACATTGTGCTCTCTAATTTGAAGATCATGACCAGCAGGGTGATCCCACAATAGTGGTTTACAATTTTTGGCCAAACTGGACACTGAAATTATTATTTTTAACTAAATCTTCACATTCAGGCGCCTATAGCGGCTAAACGGTGAGGAATTTGAAGATGATGCAAACTAGAGTCTCGTCATATTTTGTCTATAGATTCTGAAAAAAAAAATTCAAAATTTTTGGAATCAGATTGTACTTCTTTTTCCATCTCCCATGAAAACTAGGTTTTTTCATAAAACAACATTTTAAAAAAGTGACGCACACCGTATAACACATAATTTTTTTTCCATGAAGGATAAAATTATAATTATTTCTTATTTAGATTTTTAACTCCGATGTCTAGTGCTTCCACTTGGTTAGATAGTATTTTTATTGAATATTTTTTCTTTAATCAAGTTTCGAAGTCAAACCAATTACACTTCAAACATAGCGCGACCATATAACGTGTAAATGTTTTTGTATATATAGAAATTCAATATTTATTTTTGTTGGATCAAGGACTTCAATATCTGGTGCACACATAGTTTTCAAAAAAAAATTGATAATCTGTTATTTTTCCACATGTACAGAACAAAGACCTTCATTTTCGGTGGAAAACCTGTGTTTAATAAAACTATAAAAAAAATACATATTAAGACCAAAACATATCAGAAAAATATTTGTTGGATAGCTCATTCTGAGGACTACCTGATTCTAGTTGGGTTTGTGAAGATTCTATCATTTTCATGTTCAAGCTGAGCTTCGAAGTGAAAAAATTTGGAGTCTTTTTGTGTCAGAGGGTGGGAAGGAGGGAAAAGGGGGGTTCGCTCAAACCCTGGTTCTCTTGAACTAGGGTTCGAGCAAATCCCCTTTCCATAATGTGGAAACGTGAGTTCCACATGTAAAGGGGTTCGCTCGAACCCGTCAAAACAAAAAAATTGCATGGGTGAGTTTTTTGGAAGTTTTCCTTCCTCACTCGAATTGTAAACCACTATTGTGGCTTCACCCAACAAGAAATTCATCCCAAATAGGATCCTCATTATACTTAGGTGCCCACACACTCGGATCCCATGTGCTAAAGGGTTGATTTCTTAACTCAAGGAAAAAGTGATTGTTGTACTCCTCATGATCAGATGGCCTTGTGAATAAGTCACTCTCCAGCTCCTTGGTACTAGCATCATGATATTCATTTACCTCCATATCTTGTAATATCAAATAAGTCCTAACCAATTCTCTTTATTCACCACATATTGGACTAATTGGGTTGTCATCATATGTATGAACAACATCCAACTGAATGTCATCCAAGCCACCATTTCATTCCTTGCTAAGACAAGGTAAGGGAGATGAAGCAATGCTAGGTTCCCCTAGAGCAATAACCAAAAAAATAATACCTCCTTGAAATTCATCCATCGTGGAAAGTTTGATAATTACCATGGTGGTATCTTCCTCATACTTCATGTGTTCTTCATTCATAGTTTCCATAGGTGACTTTTCCTCAATCTCCCAGTCATCTAGAAGTGTCATGTGCTCTTCAGTTTTAGCTTCATCTTCTTTAGAAATCAAAGTCCCATCATTAATGCACGGTGATTTATTTTGGCCTTCCTCATGCTTATTTGTGGGTTGCAAACCACAAACAAGAACTTTTTTATCTAACGCTTCTTCAATGGCAAGTTTTGATTTATCTTTCATTATTATTCTGATGTACTTCACCAAGCCCATTTTTCAAAGTTTCAATATTACTGTAACACAACCTAAGAAAGAGTCAAAAGAAACCATGTTTCTAAACCCATCTAACATGCTTTGATAATATTCAAATAATTGGGAAGTCTCTTGTTCATACTGCCTCTTGATTTTTTCTTCAACTCTTCTGAAGTCCATTGTCATAACTTTGAATTTTACCAATCTTCCAATAGGATAGTATGAACTTTGGCTTTGATACCATTGTAATAACCCACCCTGAATTTTTTTTAAACTTCATGCATTACTGTTAGATGAATACCAAAGATAAACAATTGTAAAGCAACCTCCCACTCTTTGATCACCCAAATCCCGATGTGAGCAAGGTGAGATCATATAGTGTAAGTGGTTTTGTATGTAATAATAATGATGGAAGTAAACAAATAAGGCTATTGGCAACTAGCCAATCAATAGGGAAAGTAAAACAATTGGTAGAAAATCCAACCACTTCCACTTTTCAGTGGATACAAGAAAGTAAACTAAAGTAAATTAGTTGGTGGCATAGCCAACCACTTCCACTACCACATTTTAGTGGGAGCAACCACTTGTTCACTGGGGTTAGTAATAATCATATATATGAGCATTCACCAATAGTACTACCGATGGTGTTACAATGAGTTCAACATAAACAAATCAGATCATTATGTACTGCTTCTATGAGAGCTAAATGAAAAATGAGAAGCACCCTCCTAAGATGATATAATGTAAGTATGTGAACACCACAATGAAATAGAACAAGTATACCTCAAGATAGGTCTAT
>CM021102.1:434422127-434504584 GCA_007115665.2 Sequoiadendron giganteum | reverse complement strand
TTGCATTGGCGGATAAGTGTAGGATCCATTGCACTTGCAGGCACAATGAATTGGAGTGTCTAACCTTCTTGACCAGAATTGAAAGGGTCTTGCAAGGAGAGATTCCCTTTTGGGAAATATATCAACCTTTAGCTCTTGCAGATCCAGAGGAAGAATTGACAACCATGGCAACCAAGCCATTTGAAGAGCTGATCCAAGAGTGTTTGAGCAGCAAAGATGGACCAAGATTTGAGGAAGCACTAATGTCAAGTTGGTGCAGATTTCACAATGCACCACATTCAGAATTTACCTATTTGTCATGTGCAAGCATCATCACCCAAGTCAAAGGAAATTTGAACAAGTTGGAATAGCCAACTGTCAAGGAGAATGAGTCATCCCACATGGTAGAAAATCTATCAGCATCTGGAGGACAGCACCTTCAAGATAAACTAGGAAATCTGCCACTAATTAGTGTTGGGACAGAAAACACTGAAGCTGAAAATCAAGGAGAAGTTGATTTTCTGGGAACAACAAAAAGATTTGGTGAAGGTTCACTAAGAATGGAGTTGGAAAGCCTCTCCTTTGCCAATAAGGGGCAGTCCTCCACTCAAGAAGAGGAGCCATTGGTAGTTAAAGATGAATCAATCAATCTTGCAGCAGTGTATGATAGGGCAGCCAATGAAGATGTTGAATATCAGCAAGAGGAAGAGGTTGACAGCCTCGGGACAGTAGAAAGTGATGATGAGGACTCAGTAGCAGAAAGATATGACCAGCTCGTCTCCAGATTAGCAAAGGATTGGTCAAAGCTAAAATACCAATTGGATTTGGAAGTGCTACTACTGCCGAATTGGTGCAGGCTCCATGATTCATCCCACTTTGAGTTCACGTGTGGGCTGTGCCAAGAAGCCATGAAGCAAGTCAGAGAACAAGCAAGGCAGCTGAGTACACCACATCCTTTACTTACTGCCCAGATGGAACGTGAAGATCAAGAGCCCGAGCCAAGTAATGACTCAACTAGGGGAAGTCATCAAGAGGATGTTGGAACAAAAATAGAGGGAGGACAACAATACAGTCTTGAGCTTCCAAGTGATGAATTAGATCAAATAGGAATACGGTCCACCAATCATCAAGAATTTCTTCCTCTTGAAGAACATTTGTGCACCATTGACGATGGGCTTCATGGCGAGTCCTTGGAGGGAGATTGCATGGTGGATTTTGGTCCCCTTGATGAGGTTCCATCAATTGATGACTTATTTCCATTGGGAGATGTGTTGTGGAGGTATTCTCATGCCGAGGAAGAGCACATCCCAGAAGACAGTAGCGATGGAGACATACTCCGTGAGCCTCTGAATGTTGATGCACTAGAGTTTCCGGATTGGGAGAGGGGTTCCTTCTCCATTTACAGCGATAGTGAACAAGGGGAAATGAGTGAGCATCATGATGAAATGCATGAACAAGAAAGAGAAGAAGACAAAGGCGGGGGTGCTGAGATAGCTGCCAACAAAGATGAAGCACCCGGTCGACTACAAGATTGAACTTGGAGTCCTTCTGTCATGATCGTTATTGATCCTCCTTCATATTCAGATGGCTGCAATTGGATAGATTTACACATGTCATCATCCCATGACACTGAGCATCATGAAGATAAGGTCGATACTTGGGAAAGGAGATGGGATAACGTGTTTCCTTTTGGGGATAGCAATCGTGTGGATGCTCGATTTGCAGAAGGTCAACGAGATGAAGTACTTCTTTTTGAAGAACTGCCAAGGGGGACTACTGATCCCACGCAAGATGTAGAAGAAATTTTTGCTGCCTCATTCTCCCTGCCTTGTGCGGGATTGATTCCTGAAGTGCTGTACCATCCACCATGCCCGCCCAAGGTTACTGATGCAAAGACTGACGATGCAGTGCTTGCTCTTGATTGTCAAATGCTGCCACCTCCATGTGATGAAATCCAGGTTCTATCCTTCCTTCCTCTTATTAATTTTCATAGCTGCACTTATCATTTTGATTATGGGAATGAGGAAAAACAGATGTGCTTATGGATTAACCATGGGTTTGGTGAGTCTCCCCAATTGTTGATTTTCCCTAGCCGGGTGACTCAATTTGAATGCTGCAATCTTGAATTTATTTTCTCTAAACATAAGGATAAATCTGCATGGTTGAGAACTATAACGACTGCCTGTTTGCTTGTGCACACGCTACAAAATCCAATGGGCATGAGTATCAGTTGGCCTTTCTTGAACATAGTTCTTTGTAAATATCTTTGTACATAACTCGTTTTGAGTAGTGTAGGTTTCCTGTAAATTTTCCACTTTCCTGCTTTCATTAGATTAGTTTGTTTGTTGTAGGTTTCTTGCTTTGGGGTTGTTTCTTCGTTGTTTTCTTTCGTTGTCTCGCTTTGCTTTTTTTTTTGGTGTTTTCTTTTCGTTTGCGTTCGTTTTCTTTTGTTTGCTCTCGCTTTGCTGCTGCTTTGCTTGGGGTCCCTCTGCTTTTGGTTGGGTGCATCTGTGCACATGACAACTATTCTTCTTTCCTGGGGTTGTTCTATGTATTTCTTTGTCAAACTCTAATCAAGTTTTTAGAGTGGATGGTGAGGATCTTATGTTAGTGTCAAGCAATCTAGATGTTTGATTCAAAGTGGATAAGTCATTGGTCAGTCTGATTTTGAAGTATTCTAGAATCTTATATCTCTCAAAAATTTTAAGAATCTGACGGTCACTGTAGGTCCTTTGTGAAGTCTAGTTAAGTGAAAAATTTAAAATTCTGCTCCAGCGCCACTGTGATTCTCAACCATGAGTGCAAGCTTCATTGCTTGCGAGTTGAAATAAATGAACTGAAAAGAGAAAAAGAAAAAGAAAGAAAGAAAAACAAAATATTGAAAATCAAAAGAAAATAAATTCAACTTTTTAGGGATATATGAATAACTCTACCGGGGCTATGGACGCCCGGCTGGCAGTAGAGCAATGTTCGGGAGAATCATAGCGACAACCTCATCGGGGCTATGGACGCCTAACTGGCAGTGAGGCAATGTCCTAGATGCTTTTGGAGTTAGAATAAACTATGTAGCTTAACTTGGTGAAGCTTGGGTTCTTATAGCAACTGAAGGATGGGAATTAACGCAATTGCACACACTTGGATTTTCAGCATACTGAAGGTTGGGTTAACTAGTGGTTTTGATCCTTTGGTTGAGTGTTTGGCTTGTTTTCCCTAGCGTGAAGGTCAGAACCAGAGATTTTGGGTTTGTGATTCCAGTTTTTCATCGAAATACTCTAGAGCATTTCCCCTAGTGAGTCACCATTTTTTGTGCATATTTTGCACGCATGCCCCATCGTAGGCAAGGACCCTCTTTTTTCGCTCCCGATGGACTTCTTTGCTTTTGTCTTTTTTTGTGTGCCCCTCATTTTGCTGTCCTAGTTGGTCAACGTGCCCTTCAAAGTCTCATTTTTTGGCTGACCATATTTTTCCCCATAAATAAAAAAGGCTAGGTCTTGGGTTTTTTTCGGGCTTTGCCCCCACTCGCTCGCTCGATTCGCTTTTTCCTTCATTCTTTGACTTTGGGGAAAGATTTCCTATGGATTTTGGATGTTTTTGTGGTGCCTAAGTGAACTAACAAAGTTTTATTAAGTTTTAAGAAGTTTTGAAAATCCCTGCAGCAGCTTCCCTGCAACAACATTCCTACAGCAGCTTCCCTGCAACAGCTTCCCTACAACAGCTTCCCTGAAACAACATTCCTACAACAGCTTCCCTGCGACGGCTTCCCTACAACAGCTTCCTTGTAGCAGCTTCCTTGAAATAGCATTCCTGCAGTAGCTTCCCTCCGACGGCTTCCCTGCAACAGCTTCTCTGAAATAGTATTCCTGCAGTAGCTTCCCTACAATAGCTTCCCTACAACAGCATTCCTGCAGCAGCTTCCCTACGACGGCTTCCCTGCAACAGCTTCCCTGAAACAACATTCCTGCAGCAGCTTCCCTGCGACGGCTTCCCTACAGCAACTTCCCTGCGACGACTTCCCTGCAATAGCTTCCCTGAAACAACATTCCTGCAGTAGCTTCCCTGCGACGGCTTCCTTGCAGTAGCTTCCCTGCAACAGCTTCCCTGAAACAGCATTCCTGCAACAACTTCCCTGAGACGGCTTCCCTGCAACAGCTTCCCCAAAACGACATTCTGGACTCATGTTTCTGGAACATACTAAAGCTCCTCAAAATTGAAAATGGACTTCGACCCAGATGGTAAAATTGGGTCATTTCTTGCCTTGACCTTTCAAATTTCAATTTTGCAGCTGGGAAGTGCAATCTGGAGATCCGTGCTCTCGTGGCCGTTTTCAAAACAAAAAATGTAAAACGGCATTCCGGACTCATGTTTTTGGATCATAGTAGAACTCCTCAAAATTGAAAATGGCCTTCAACCCAGATGGTATGATTAGGTCATTTCTTGCATAAACCTTTCAAATTTCAATTTTGTAGCTGGGAAGCACAATCCAGAGTTCTGTGCTCTCGCGGCCGTTTTCAAAACAGAAAATGCAAAATGGCATTCCGGACTCATGTTTCTGGAACATACTAAAGCTCCTCAAAATTGAAAATGGACTTCGACCCAGATGGTGAAATTGGGTCATTTCTTGCCTTGTCCTTTCAAATTTCAATTTTGCAATTGGAAAGTGCAATCCAAAATTCCATGCTCTCGCAGCCGTTTTCAAAATAGAAAATGCAAAACGGCATTCCGGACTCATGTTTTTGGAACATACTAAAGCTCCACCAAATTGAAAATGGACTTCGACCCAGATGGTAAAATTGGGTTTTTTCTTGCCTTGACCTTTCAAATTTTAATTTTGCAGCAAGGAAGTGCAATCCGAAGTTCCGTGCTCTCGTGGCCGTTTTCAAAACAGAAAATGCAACATGGCATTCCGGAATCATGTTTTCGGATCATAGTAGAACTCCTCAAAATTGAAAATGGACTTTGACCCAGATGGTAAAATTGGGTTATTTCTTGCCTTGAGCTTTCAAATTTCAATTTTGTAGCAGGAAAGTGCAATCCGCAGTTCCATCCTCTTGCGGCCATTTTCAAAACAAAAAATGCAAAACGGTATTCCGGACTCATGTTTCTGAATCATAGTAGAACTCCTCAAAATTGAAAATGGACTTTGACCCAGATGGTAAAATTGGGTCGTTTCTTGCCTTGATCTTTCAAATTTCAATTTTGCAGCCAGGAAGTGCAATCCAGAGTTCCATCCTCTTGCAGCCGTTTTCAAAATAGTATTTCCAAAATGGCATTCTGGACTCACATTTCCGGAATGAACTAACACACCTCAAAATAAAAAACAGACTTTGAACGAGATGCTAAAATGGGGTCTTATCCTCCCTTGGCTTTTCAAATTCCAATTTTTCATCTGGGAAGTACCATCCAGAGTTCCGTGCTCTCGCGGCCGTTTCAAAACAACATTCCAGAACAGCATTTCAGCCTCTCATTTCCGGTTTCAAGAAGCCTACCATGGGTCTGTCGACCGAACCATTTGATCCAATGAAGAATGTTGCAATTCCATTGGGAAGAAGGTAGCTTTCAATTAGTTTCAGCTACAGTAAAAGGGAAATCAGCTAAAAGACAAAACTGCTACAGTGACTAACCACTACAAGACAGAATAGGGAAAAGACAACAGGTTTATTTTAAATTGTTGAATATTATGGGGTTGGTAAAGCCCTAATGTAATTGAATCTGAGCCACATAATGTAAATCAATCCTTGCCATTCATTTGGGCTTTGGAAAACTATAAATAGGGGTCTCCCCCTCATTTATAGGGGTTGGAGAGCTGTTGTAAAAACATCCTAAAGCAATAGAAAGCAGCATTGCATGATCTATGGGTGTTACTTTTGAGTTTGCTCATTATGTGTGCATGGTTCTACCTTCCAAGTTAGTTTTAGTTGTATTTTATTGAATGGAAGTGGTAATGGTGATTGCTGTTACAGTATTTGATGAATTTTCAGCCCATACTTTTGGTACTTGTTGATGGCAAGCTACTGTGTAAAGTTAGCCTGGGCTTATTTATTTGATTGCTGCAACCTAGTTCACTTGCATGTTCATGATGAGTGTATGCAAACTAAAAATCTGCAGTCCTTAGAAGATTGCACTGGTTTTGTGTAACTGTAGGATCCTCTTGGCCAAGCAAAACCCAGTTTAGGGAGTTTGTCTACTGTAGCAGCCTCCATGATCACTATTCATTTGTAGTTTCAGATCCAAGAACCTTTTCTCTTCCCTGCCCTTTTTTCTTTTTTTTAACAAGTAACCTTAGGCAAGGTTCATTGCACATTGTAAAGCTAAATCTAATGTTGAAATGGAGTTTCAGACTGCTATTTGAACCTGCAACAAACACTCGTAACTTTCCCATCTTTAGAACTCCATTTGCAGATCCAACTTCCTCACTTTGTAACTCATCCGTAAGTCCACCTTGTGATTCCAGCAAATCACATAAACAACTAAAATATTTCAAGCATTGTCAAGACCTGACATCCGAGAGACCTTGGGATAGTGTTCTGCAACTTGATTGTGGAAGATTGTCTTTCAAGAGAGGTAATGCACCTATGCATTACCTGTGTTAAGAAGTGCATAAGAACACCATCAACAGATTCACCAATGCATCTCAGATGACACTCCA
This sequence comes from Sequoiadendron giganteum, assembly GCA_007115665.2. Taxonomy (NCBI): domain Eukaryota; kingdom Viridiplantae; phylum Streptophyta; class Pinopsida; order Cupressales; family Cupressaceae; genus Sequoiadendron; species Sequoiadendron giganteum. The sequence continues at coordinate 434,497,959 of CM021102.1, read as the reverse complement.
TTCAAGTCTTCCATGGAGAATAGTTTTTTCCATAAAATCTTGGACTATCCTTCTTATATGTTTCCATCCCAGATCACCTCAAGCTGATAAACTTCTTCCAAGGAACTTGCTCTGATACCAATTGTTGGCAACACAAGGTCATACAACCAAGAGGGGGGTGAATCAGCTGTCACAAATTTTTTAACTTATTAACTTTGTTAACCCTTATTCCTAGATTTGATTAATACCATGAAAGCATAAATCAACAACACACCAAGATTTTTGCATGAAAACCCTTTTAAGGGAAAAACCATGGTGGAGGTTAATCCACAAGTTTATACTCTATTAAAAGTATAACAAGAATAAATGGGAATGCACATGCATTTAGGCACACTTCCTAGAGCTCACTACTCAAATACAAGGGAAGACTCATTGTCTTATAGAAACATTCAAATTAAATACATTTGAAGAATTTGAACTAAGAAAGTAGCATCTGCTAATGCTTGATTATAGTTCTGGTTAAGCATGTGAACACTTTTTCACTTTTCTTCACTCATCTTCATACTATGGTTTTCCTTTGAATGATCTGATCTTTATTCACACATATCACTCACACACTTCACATCGTACACACATTAAATGAGATAAACAATCACTCATATATAGCCGCAACAAGTAATTACATTGCTTCATGTCAACTTGAGAAAAATAATAGAATGAATACAAATTGTTGGTCCAAAACAATAAATATTATTAATGTGAATCAACCAAGGTCGGTCACAACATAGTAGAGACCCAAAACAACTTCAAATATTTTTCCTCGAAGATCCACAACACACTATAATGACCCTGTTATCCATGAACATGAAAAACATGAACACGCAAGATAAAATTATGGATCGTGAGCACAACGATCAATACACACGTGCAAAACAGATAGAGAATGATCTAGAAATGTCCACAAACACCACATGAACATACACAAAAACTCAGATTACTAGAATCACATTATATTCTTCTAGGAACACCAGCTTCAGTAACAGAATAACTGTCAGAACACAAAAACTCATAGCTTGCTCAAATATTCATGTGCACCTCTGAAACTTTCGGTGGATAAACTAGATAGGCTTGAAAACAAACTCCTAAATCTACAAATTATCTCCATCAACATACTGAACTTCACTACTTCATAGACAACTTGCACCTTATTTTATTACAACTTTCTCAATATCCTCAACATATAGAGTCTTAAAGACATTAATGCTAATAGTGTTGACATCAATGACAACCACATATTAGCAACACAACCAAAACATCCAACATGAAGGATATTAAACCCAATGAAACCACCAAGAAGAAGATGCATTGAATGAATTAAGAAGACTGCACTAAGAAATATGTTATAGTAAAAAAATTCAAAATGATAATTCCAATGTATGCCCCAGCTTTAAAGAAATTGCTAAACACCATGTTGTGAGAAATTACTTTAAAGTAGAAAATGAAAAATGCAAAACAATAAAGAAGAGATGAGAGCTTATTTGGACAGCCATATGCCAAGCATATGTTTCCAAATGAAGCTACGTCATGAAAAGGGGTTTCCCCCAAATGAAATCCAAAACACATAAGGGATCCAAGGATTTGGGGTTAGTGTATTTCTTTGCTACAATGTTATTATAGATCTTAGAAATGTTATCATTCCCTAAATACTCATAGAACTATAAGAATGACACATAGAGAGAGAAAATAAAGAAAATATTTTGCATCAACATGGAACAGACCTAATGTCTCAACACCTTACATCATCCCCAAAAGGAAAACACAAGAAAAAAGAAAAGATAAGTATTTACAAAATATAGAAGATTGTAGATACAAATAGAGGAATGAACATAAAGACATGTCAAATAGAATGATATGGGGGATCACATTACACACATGCAATCACATAAAGAACATGAAAAGAAGACACAAAAAAGAATAGTAAGGTACATGTGAGTCAACCTATAGCAGGTCCTTCACATCCCAATATTATTCATCATATTCAGAAGGTGGATAACTAGCCAAAGGGACAAAGACAAGTTTCATACTAGGAATATCACCAAGTTCAACACATCATGAGTCACTCTTTAAGAGGATCATCATGGCTATTATTTAAGCTCAAGGAAGAGGAAAATAATGAATTCATCTCATTCTACACTTCCTCATCAATTTTGGTAGTCTCAGCATCATGATTCAAGTTAATCACAATAGAAGGTCTAATTATAATATCCATGGAAAGTTCTTGTTCTTTTTGTGGTCGAGATATAGGATTTTATTATTGCGGTGAAGGTGAAGAAACATCATTCATTTCTTGAATTGTTGTTTTATTTTTAGTTGTTGATTCATATTTTCTTGTATCAGATGAGCAATAGCACGACATCTATTCCTATGCTCTATAGTATTTCAATTTCATTTTGTTTTGTTTTCAAGTTGTAATTGTGTAGGAGTGGGTTTATCAACCATAGGTTTCTTTTCTTCCCATAAGGAAGTAACAAAAGGAACCATGGGAGATTTTTCAACCACTTTTTCTTTAACTTTGTAAAAAAAATTATTTTAGGAGGCCCAACAAGACTTATTTGGTTATCTCATGGCCTCTTATAAGAAATGGGTGAAGGATTTGTTATAGGTTGGTCTTGGTTACTTAGAAGAGCCTTTGGTTCAATCATGGTCTCATCAAGGATGGGAGGTTCGATCGTGGGTTGAGGCATATTGCTAATGGTTAATTTTTCTATGCACTTTGCCTTAAAATTTTGATAAGATTTAAAAAATAATTCCTCATGAGGCCTAATAGGTTCCATAGGTTTGGTCCAAAATAAATCCAATGAGAAATTTTCATAGGAAGACACAAGATTAAAGAAACTATGGTGCACAATAAAGATCTCATTTCTAAATGGAAACTTTAAGCATTTATGTACTACTGGCAGGAAAAATTTCATGGAGTGAAGCCTTGGGTAGCCTAACTTCACACAAAATTGATCTCAAGTTGGGATGATGGAGAATGAGACATTGAATTTTTTCGGTCCAACTTTTAGAGGAAGATTTATCAAACCTATTATAGGGCAAGGAAAACCATTATGTGTTTTGATCCATGCTTTCGTCTGTTCATAATTATCTTGATAAAGTTCATGCACAAACAAGAATTATTCAGTGATCACATTCTCTACACATATGAGATCAATTAGTATCCCATTAGTAGGATTTTCATTCATTCTTCCAGCTCTATGTAAAGAGAACCATCAAGTGCATGTTTAAGTATGTCATTTTGTGAGAAAGCAATGTCAAGGGACATATTGGTTAGGGCCTTACAGGGTTGAATTTAAATGAAGTTTATTGTAGGGTTTAAAGGATACTTTTTCATGTGAAAATTAATAATGTAAGTGAGGCTATGCAAAACTTATATTCAACATTCATACTTAAGCATTTTCCTCATGTTATCTATGATAGGAATCATAGTACTAACAATGCATTCAAAACTCACAAAGTTTTTCAATTTGTCTAATTCTTCATCCATTTTTCTTAGGTTCACTTGAGGGACATTACCAACCATTGATTCAAGATTAGTAACATTAGTTGTTGGTAAGGAGTTCATGGGAAATGAAGTGTGAAGGGTATGGTCCATAGTGGGTTGACTAGTGTCAACACTATGAGTGAAAGAGTTGGAAAAATGAAGATTCAAAACAAGTGATGTATCATGGGATGGCATGAGTCTCGAACTATGTCTTAGGAGAATATTGGAAATAGGAAACCAGGTTGTGAAACTCATACAAGTTTCACCAAACCTAAGGTGCACCCAAAATGAAGAATATGCAAGAAACAATAAAAAATAGGAAGTGTAATGCAAATATATAAAAAGATATAGAAATTTGAAAAATTTAAACAAGATAAATTTCAGATTAGACTATGCAAAAATATGAAAATTATGCATTTTAAGTAAAAATTTTATTTTGAAATGCACTTGAACTGACCAATTAACCTTAATGTGAATAATTTTAGAAAATAGAATTTCTAGAAATTGAAACAAGAACTTGAATAAACAAACAAAGAATGCAGACAAAGGGTTTTTATTTCCCAAAAATTTAAAAATAAGCTTGATCAAGGACTCATTCGCCCATTGGAAAATGAGTCTCGTGTTAGGGTTTTGGAAAATTAAATTACAAATTTCTAAGTTGATGTTTATGCTTTCAAGTTCTAGTTGCAAACAAGTAGTTATAGTTTCAAATTTCTGGTAAATCAGACCTGACAAGAACGAAGACCTAATTTGAGATGTAATTTTGATTCAATTTTCTGATTTAAATTACTGATCATGTAATGTTATGTAAGCACTTTCCAAAATGAATGGGATTTTTGAATTTTTCAAATTTTAAAGAATGCAAAATGCAAACCTAAAACCCTAGATGAGATTGAAACTAATGCAAGTTAACAACCCTAAATGAGATGAAAATCAATGAAATGAAAGGAAAAGTAATGCAAATCCTAGATCTAGGGTTTAAATGGACTCCAAATTCAGAAATTTTATATTGCAAGATTGTCAGGTTCACCAAAATGAAATAAAGGAAAATAGGTGTTTGAGGGAGGGGGTTCACCAAAAGGATAATAGATGGACCTATTTTCCTTTATTTCATTAGTAAATGAGATCCACACAAAGAATTGACATACAACCCTTAGGTGAGTCAACTCAATGAGAGAATCTATTGATTTCCATATGATTGAGGATGGGGGTATCAGCCTGAACAACACTTTTGGGACAACTAAAAATAGAAAATCTACTCAATTATGCACATTCAAACTTGAAACAACAATTTAAAGATCAATGCTAATAGAAACAACAAACATTTTGCAAAATTGAGAAGCGTTAGACATTGTGTACTAGTCACCAAAAGGCAGTTTCGAGAGGAAAACTAGGACTCATTCACCCATGGGTGAATGTGTCTCTTCTCAGGGATTTCAACTAGATTTTGGGAGCCTCTAATGTCAATTTGTAGCTTTTGTTTGATTTGTGTTTCAGTGTTGTAAAGTCAAAAATTAGATTTGTAGGTGAGTTTCCATGAATTGATGACAACTTTGAAAACTTTTGCAACTTTGGCAATTTTTCCAATCTTTCTCTCCAAGATATCTTCAATACTTCTTCAACCTAAGATCTACGAAAAAAACACAAGAGGGAAAAATTATTTATTTTTGGTGAATGGCAGTTTGCCTTGGTCAAACCTCATTTGGTAATTAAACCTTGAATTGAAATAATGAAATATGAAAGGAATGATGAATGAACAATGCTATGTTGTAACTCACCAAACCCTTGAATAAACCATTGGAAGTCTACAATATTGATCTTTATCTTGCGTGAAATGGCTTCAATGGATGTGGATCTTGATACTTGAAATATAACTTTGAATGCTTACTTGAGTCTTTGGAATGTACATCATAGTGTTAGCTCAAAAAACATGCATGATTGAAAAAGACTTTGACATGATACTTAAGATCTTGATTTCTACAATAAATCATTGATAAATCTTCTCTTGAATTCCCTTGATCATAATCTTTTCTCTTGTGAAGTCTCATAAAAATTCTAGATTTCCTAGATGTTGATTAGATTAAATAACCTTGTATTTATATATATGTATCCTTAATTTCCTGAAAATTAAACATTACAAACCAACTTAAAAATTTAAATTTAGGTTCAGAGGACTAGGGAAGACCCATTCTCCCATGGGTGAATGGGTCCTAGGAACCTATTCCTGGAACACACATTTCTCAAGTTAAACTGTTATGTGTTGGCATTAACTATTGTCAGGTTAATGTAATTTATTAGGCTTGTAGATGTAAAATAGGGCTTATTAAGGAAAAAATAAGTTCAATTTAAATGAGGGGCCCATAAAAAAGTGTGAAAATGTAAAGGATTGCATTTTCCTACACTACATCATTTATCATTCCTATCATTGACATTTTCATTGTGGTAGTGGAAACATTGACACATGGTTTGACTAAGGCAAGCCCCTAAATGGCACAACATTTCTTCTCTCTTTGAATGTACAGATTTCAAGTTTGGAGAAGATTGAAGGAAGCTTGAAGATCAATTATTCATTATTGTAATCAAAGCCCTATACTTTTTCATCTCATACAAACTCACCTACTGAATTATCCGGTGGTGATTCGACAAGTCTACAAGAAAAAATAAGGATCTGAGATCTAACATCAAAGGACTACAAAAATAGTTTCATAAAAGGAAGACAAGAACTTGAATGCCCTTGGCTAATCCTATCCTACTATATAGATTGACACTAAACTCTTAATACAGGTACACAAAACTCTGACCTTCCCATATTTGCATGCAAACCTCTGTTATAGTCTCTCAATTGTTAGCATATTACATTTTTCATATTAGAGAACATATTTTAAATAGGTTAGTCAAGGAAAATCAATTCTAATCCATTCCAAGACCCTAGAAGGTGCAAATCCAGGTATAATTATCTCACCTTCATGGTTGAAAGTCAATCTAATCACCTTGTTGATCTCCATCTTAATGAAATATTAGGAAAAGACACAACACCACACACAAAATTTGAATCCTAGGTTTTATGCTTTAGACTTAGGGTTATATTTTTGTTTCTTTCATTTTGGTGAACTTGACCTATTAACATTATATACCTTCCAAAAAAATCACCTTATATCTAATTTTTGCATTGCATTGTCTTGCATTGTTTACTTAGGGTTTAATTTTTTTTGCATCATAAAACACACAAAAATTCAAAAACGATTTATATCATATTGCATCATAGGTTGTATTAAGGTTTATTTCAATGATTTAGGTCAGATCTACATTGAAAATTGCATTCATAATTGTCATTTTTTCAAGCGTTGTTACACATTTGCATTTGAGTCACAATATCTTAAAATGAGTAAATTCTAGAGATATATTATCTTTCAAAATTGTTTGCACACAAAAACAAAGCACTTAGACAATCTAATGAATATTCAACTTTTTTAGTTTTTAGAAGCCCTATCAAGGATATAGATGCCCTTGGGTGCCTCTTTCCTACTACACTTGAATCAGCAAACGTTTTCACACTTCTTTGTCTATGTGTCTTCAGTCTGTTTCTATTTTCAAATATTTGTTTTGGATTTCTTAATTGAATTCATTTATGCATCTTTCATATAGCTCAAAAATTCAAAAAGTGCATTGTTTAGTTTGAAAATGAGCCACAAAATTTAATGCTTTAGGATGTGGCAAAGGAATGAGTCCTATACAACTTTCTAGGGGTTTCACCTAGGAGGAAGATTATTTTCCTTTACCGAAGGGTATTAAACGTTGTGATTCATTCAATGCTAGAGATTGAATATGTATTGAAATGTGCTAAGTGTTGGAATGTAATATGTAAACCTAACTATTTAATCTAAACTAAGAGAATTTATGTTGCTGGAAAACACATGATGTAATGTAATAATGACAAAATGAAGACTAAACTAAAAAAAAAAAACCTATTATATCAAGTGGGTGCACCTAGAAACTATTGTAGGCCAAAGAGGAAGTTGTGGAAGCCTCAAAAAACCTAAGAAATCTGAATTTTGAGTCAATTGGGGTGACCTATTCCCTTTTTAGGGAAACTACTTCGAATGTCATTTCTGCCAACTAGGTCTCCAAATCTGCAAATTTCTATGTCAAGAACCTCTAGTGGGACTAGGTCACAACTATGGGCGAACTAGTCCTGTTGATGGTTAAAATGACACAAACAACATTAAAACAAAATATTTCTACTCTATTTCTCCTGAAAGAGAAAGACAACATGTAGTAGCCTAACTCCCAAGGTCCTGGTAGCTGGTTCTCAACTGTCTGATGTCACTCAATTGGTTCATGCAGCTATAATATTCAAGGGGCCTATGCTGGTAACAAAGGATTCAAGCTATGACTCTCTTTATCAAAATGGTTCCTGGAAATCAATGGGTTTTAAATAAAAGAAAAAGATAGATCAAAGGGGTAAATGATCAAGTATGAATTAAATTTATCTAATATCCAGACATATACTTCTAACAATGAATGTTTTCTCAACCAATCACAAAAACCATAGCATGACACAACCCATAGTATAACTGTACCATCGTATACATCTTAGGTGCTTAATTCAATTCCACTATTCGCATATCACAAGTATTTCCAAGATTTCAAAACAACACAGATTCATTCATCATCAAAACTATAGATCAACAGACTTCAATAACTTTAATTCAATGACAATTTAACAAGATAATCTTTAAACCTGGTTTCTTTTGATGACTTTCATCACATAAGAAACTATCATGCTTCAGCACAATCATTGGCATTCAGGTGGATTATAACTCATTAACCTTATCAAACAACACAATTCAATTTAAACTCCATATTTCGTAAACCTGTAATTCTATTAACTGTCAAAAGATCTAATACAATGTATCTCTGCAAAACCCTCTAAAATTCTATCTCCTACTACTAGGTAAGCCAATCCAATTCTCAATTAGCCAACCCTTACAATGTGATACCCATCTGGTATTTATAGATATACAAAAGAAGTTCGAACTTCACTTCTATCTTAGGCTTTCCACCTTTTTAGGAACAATTAACTCTCTTGGAAACTCAGATCAACTTTGATCTTGAGTTCTTACATTATACATTCAGTTTGATCTAACAATAGAAGATAGAAATAGAAGAAAAGAAGTCATGCGCCCTTAAGACTGTCAGTGCTGCATGCATGCAACATGCAAGGAAGAATATCATCATGCGACATGCAAGGAAGAAGAACATCATGCATGTGAAGCTGGATCTGCTATGAACTCATCATAACTAGTGAAAACTTGTTGTAGCATATCCATATCTGGCCCATCAATCCAGTCATCTTCAAATTTGATGTGATCCAACTCAACTGCAGCAAACTCTTTCATACCTTTTACCTTGATCAACTCTCTCCCTACAGCTTTTATTTCTTCTTTAACTTCTACAAGCCGATCTATCACTAAGTCTCCTCCATCATCTTTCTCCTGCATGAGTCCTTGGAATCTTTCATTCCATTTCTCTCTAACTTGACTCAATGGCATGCCATCTTTAGTCATTACATTCACATCTACAATTATAGCCATAACCGCTTCCAACTCTTCCAACTGCTCAATTAAATTATTAACTGCTTCCTGAATCTCATCCTTATGCTTGCTCAATAAGCCAGTCCTAAACTTAAGTATGTGAGAAGTCTGTTCTACAAAATCTTTGTTATCATCTTCGAGTATAGATTCTTCTAGAAGAGTAGTTAGAGGCAATGTATTTATTTTCTCTAACTTTTCAATATACTCCTTATACTCTTCTTCTAGTTTTTCGGATACCTCAATGTATTGATGCATCTCTTTTATTACTCCTTCTGCTTCTTTGTAAGTTTCAAACCCTTTTTCCAAAACCTCACCTACCTCTCGGTTCACTTTGTCTATCCATTTTTCAACCATTTCCGCTTTACCTCTAACCTGCACCAAATCATCAACCTCCTTTTTTGCTTAGCAAAATAGGAGTCTCAATTGTTGCAACCTGTTGTGACCTTGGAGAAGAGACACTCTTCAAGAATGAATGTAATTGATCCAATTGAGCCTTAAGCTCATCTTTCTTTTGTTTGTCCTTGATCATTCTTGATTTAGTCGTTGAAGCCACCACATCAATCAGATTCATTTGTTGATTTCTAGTTGGTCTTCCCAAATTAACCGTACTCAATTGATAGTCTATGAGCTGCATATCCCCTACCTCCTTTTTAGTCATAGGCACGGCACATTCAGCAACTATCTCCCCTTTATCTGTGATTCTGGTAGAATGCAAAACTTTAGCCCTCTTCTTAGGCCTTTCTTGTTCAATCTCCTTCATCATGTCCTCCCAATTAAGAGGTTGAGGAGGTGTTCTGGCTCTCTTTTGCAAATCTAATTTCAACCATGTAGGAGCACTAGGAGAAGTCATCATCATGGAAGAAGAAGCAACAACTATAGAGGATGGCTGAACATTTACCTTAGGTTGAGAATCAACCTTTGCTTTCTCTTGTTGTTCCTGCAGCATGTGCATCTGCACAAACTTCTCAGCCTCTTCTCTATCTCTTTGTTCCTGCACTTTCTTGTCTTCTTCTTCTTTTCTCAATCTCTCCTCTTCCATCTGATCCTCCTCCAAAGATTCAAGTTTTGTAGCTTTGGCCTCTTCTTCCTTTTGCTTCCTAATTAGCTCTTCGGCCTTTTTTTCTTTTCTTATCCTTTCTGATTCTTCCTTTTCTATTCTTTCCATTTCTAAGGCTATGAGTTTCTCTGCCTTTTCCCTTTCTTCTTCAACTTGTTGTTTCTTTATTAACTCTTCAGCGTCTCTCTCCTTTCTTAGAGTTTCAGCTTCTTGTTCTTTCTATCGAACCTCCTCTACAAGCTTCAATCTAGCAACCAGGGCTTCCTTTTCCCTCCAGTTTCATGCTTTCTCCTCCTTGAGATCATGGATCTTCTATATCAGTTCCAGCTTGTCATTTTCTACCTTGACCTTGATCTCATTCTCTCGTAGCCTCATTTGCTCCTCCATTTCATCAGCTATTGTCCTTGTTTCAACTTCTTTTACCTTTAATTGTTGTTGTTGAAGTAGAGCATCAGCTTGTAACTTTGCCTCCATTTCCTTTTGTTTCTCCACAGCAGCCCTTGCATCAGATTCTCTGGTAGCATCTTCAAATTGTTTCCATTGTTCTTCCTATGTAAGAATCTTCTCAATAGTATGATCTAGAGGCACGTTTTCTTGCATGTCCCTCTCTGATAGAGTTTCATCTGAGCCTGTCTCAATTTCTACCAATTCTTCCTCCACTTCTTTACTTTTCTTTCTTGTGAGTGGGGCTTGTGTAGATGACTCACCCAATGCAGGTGTAGAAACAATAGATTCAATTGGAACATCTCCCTCTAGTGTCTCTTCTTCTTCATCGACCACCTCAAGTTCTATTTCTTCAACATCAGGAGGAAAGAATTCCAATGGCTCTTTGGGAGGTGTCTTCCTTTTAATCCTCTTGTACCCTTTACCTTTCTTGAGGATTGGTCCCTGAGGAGCTTGAGTTCTCGTCATCAACCATTGCACACTTCTATCCAAGACTGTTCTTCCAATTTTCTTAATATCAATTGTTTCTTCCTCATCCAGTCTATTGGATCTAAGCTTTTAGTGCTAATATTCAAATCTTCATATGAGGGATCTAATACAATTCCATCATCCACCAAAGTGTCAGGAATATTTTCTTTAATACCAAGTTCTGACATGAATGAGATTGATAATCTCTCATAATTCTTCTTCCTTAAGTCATACTCATCCTGCCGATTGCACCAAAAATCCTCTAACAAATTAAAATGTCTAGTAAACACCAAAGGTAATAAAGTATACATCTTCTTCTTTGGATCAAAATACCTACGAGCTATATACAATCCCAATTTCAATTGTATCAACTCATTACAAACCACCTTTGCTCCCTTCAAATGTTGACAATTGTATTCACCCAGTGTCATAGGAAATTTATGGCATCCTGTCTTGTGCTTCATCCCAAATATAGCATTAACTCCAATGGCCTGATACTCAAACTCCATAAGCACTATTCTATTACTGTAGCATCTTGGAAGTAAATGGGGATGACCCTCAAAACCAAACAATCTGAAGTATGTAAATTTGGGGTATTAGATATACCAACTTCCCCATTCAGAAATGAATGCCATAGCTTCTTGACTTAACCTATATCCTGCATCTCCACTCAACTGGTTGATAACCACATATAAAAAGGCATCATTGACTCTCTTGAAGTGAGTCTCAGCAACTTGAAGAGATAATTGATCGTAGTGTTCCCATACCTTCCTTTGTCCATCCAAGACTCCCATTATACCTACTTTGTTTAATCCTGGGAAAATCCCCAATATTGCTGCAGCATAGACCACATATGAAGTCATGAAGAAATATTTGGTCTGTCTAACCCTTGTGAGCTGATCATGTATAGCATCAGAAACAATCATTGACCAATCAAACTGGTAATCACCCTGAAAGATTACTTGAATAAAATGAAACATCCATTCCTTGAAGTGGAAGGTATCCCTCTTTCCAAACACTTTGGACAACATCAATATCAAATCAAATATCTCCTTCTTGAAATCTACCCTCTTTGGCTAGTCTGCCAGCTTGCTTAAAGACTTCTTCTCAGTGCTTAACCATCTTTTGTTTAAGTGAGACTTATTGGAGTCTTTATGCTTACTGTATTTCTCCAATGCTTCTGCCTCAGTTAACTACACCAAATTCTTGGGATCAGGAACATTGAATATGCTTTGGAACATTTGTGGAGTAAGATCTATAATCACATTATTCTGTGAATCCATGCATAATCTTGTAGCTGGATTATAAGTACTGGCCACTGTCAATATCAACTCCGGACACTAAACTGATAAAGGAAACACAATCATATGTGCAAGACCAAAGTCAACAATCCTTTGAGTTCTCCCTATCAAGTTTTCTCTTTCTGCAAAGGTCTCTTCATGTAATTCTTCAAAGCTATACTGGCCCAGATTAGTATCTGTGATATCTGACCAGTCTGATTCCACCTTGCTCACCTTCACCACCGGATTCCTATGATCATACCTCAATGTATAAGGTAACTATTCTAGTTTCACCTTCTTGATTTCCGTTGATGTCTTTGACATTCCAGCTGGTTGATTCCTTCGAGCACCCTCTCCTAACGTTCCTGACATCTCTCAAATCTCCTACAAGCAAACCTCTAATTAGACCTTTAGATAAATCATCATAAAAACATGCTTTTAAAACAATACTTGTTACACATACATCGGAGTCGGAACCAGACAGAAGCACAAAAGAATCTCTTTTACAAAACTGGTGGACTCAGAGCAAAAACCGATATAGGAACTTCCCCTAATAACAAACGGGCTCGGAGTCGGAGTTGGGGAGGTTATCGGAACCGGGATCGGAACAAAAATCGGATTTGGTTTTCTTTGAATTTTACTTTTCATATTCTATTTCCATTCCGCCTCCGCCTCTGATTTGGTCATTGTTACTTTGAAGAAAAGACTTCCCACTATATGCAGAGCCAGACACGGGATTAAAACGGAATTGATAACCTTTGCAAACAAAATTCTTAAGTTCAAGATCAGTTTTGATGCCACCTTCGCGAATTATCACATACTCCAAAAAAAAACCTTTAGAACTCGGAATCAAAAATGAGATAGAAATGGAATTGATAACCTTTTGTAAAACAAAACTCTTATGTCCATAATCCATTCGAATCCCACCTCCGCCTATGCTAATCATGACATCATCCAATTCATTCATTTTCAACATAACTTCATGATTAAAACCTAGGTCACTATAAAATGGCAAAGGAGCTTAAAAACTCTACCCTCATATGACCATGGGGAACAATTGTATTTTAGGGCCATTTATTTAAATCTTTTTTAAAGTAATTGCAGAGACCAACGAAACACTAATCTAACAAACCTAATAAAACTAGGGCACGGGTTTAAAACCCTACCATTCTACCAAATGGCGAAACCCTAATTTAAACAATAAATCTAATCTACCCTAACTCATTGTAAAATCTCTAATCTACCTCACTATAAATTCTTAATCTAACTCATGCCATTCAAAACCTTTAATCTAATCTAATATACTGCAAATCAAAAATGACACGACACAATCACAATTAAGACGTGAAAGTGATGGTGCTCTAAAATAGAAAGAAACGACATGATAAAACAAGACAATAGAGATTTAAAGCAAAAAAAAATAAGCCAAAACAAGAACCTGCTCATTCAATCACATTGATGATCGTAAAATTGCTTTAAAACACAATGAACACAACAAAGATAAAAGACCTACCTCAAACGCAAACAAAGCCAAGCCAATTTTCTGAATCAATTTGCACACAATATCCCTTCTCTATCTTGATCAATTTGCTCAAACGAACTCTGCTATTGCTCTTCGCGCTCTTAGACTTGTAATAATAACAATAATGATCAGCTTTAACCCTTAATAAAGAAAAATATGTGAATTTCTACCTACACCGGCAACCACCATTAATGCATTAAAACACAGTAAAGGTGGAGTTGGAACTATAAGAGAACGAACACTGGTATGCAGTGCAACTTTAGTCAAAAAGTCAACGACAAAAATTGGTGGGGGCAGAACTCAAATGGAAACAAGATCTTAAACTCATAAAATTTCCAAACCTTATTCCCATTCTGACTCCACATCCGACAACTAAAAACAAAACAAAAAGTTAAGTAAAAGACCAACCTAATAAAACAAAACACAAAAACCGAGACAAAACAAACATTAAAAAGTAGCAGAGGTGGATCAGAATTGAATTTGATTTTGCAAATTTTGATAACAACCTTCCCAATTCACATTCCGGCTCCACTTCTGCTAAAGACCAAAAGCAAAGGCAAAGAAAATACCATCGGGATAGAACCAAAAACAAGTCTCAAAAGAACTTTCAGAACCCGATTCAGCTTCGGTTCCGATTCCAACAGAGAAACCAAAGAAAAACAAAGTATTGACAAAATTAGACTCTAAACTTTGTTTCAAAAACAACTAAGTACAAAAAAAACACAAAGGGGGACCCATTTTGACCAAGGCAAAAGATGGGGTGGTTATGCAAGGCATAACAAGTCCCTTTCAGATTTTCTAGAAAACTGAAAGTGGACATGGGGGCCTATGGTCTTTATGTTGTTTCTTCATGGGAATCCAAACTCATATCTATAAAATGACCTACAAAACAGAAGATATTTGGGTTTCTAATGTGGGGTTTTCCTTGGTCAAACCCCTAGTTTATATTTAGACTTGCAATGAGATAGAAAATATGCATAAAATACTAGCTCTAAGTGTGTCTAGAACTAGGAAAACTTGAAATATGACAAAACCCTCTTCTATTGTGCTAGAACAAGATGCATACAAAAGATTTGGAATAATGCAAGACTTCAATCCTAGAAACCCTACAACATTACAAATGAGTGTACAAGGAATGCAAAGGGGATGTAAACCTCAAAATCTTAAGATGGGCTAAATGTAGAACATGGAGTCACTTTGAAACCAATGTTTAGGTGTGATTTGGTAGCTATTTGCACCTCTTCAACCTAGATTTCTCCATGAATCTCCATAGGTATTTATGTTCAACCTTTGTCAATGTGTGATCTTGAATGTTGAGTGAGCTTGTCGACCTACAAAAAGCCCTAGGTTGTTGTCCAAAAGCTTCAACTTTGTTGTGAGAGAGATGAATCTTCTTGGAGTTCGATGTGAAAAATGAGTAAGAGAGAATGAAAAAATGACCTAAAAACAATTATTTATAAGCAACAAGACCTAATTGTTGGTAATATTGACCTAAGAGGCCTACACCCATCAAGAATTTTTGATAAAGTATTCATTTTCTTGCTTAAAATTACAAAAATCCTCAAAAAGGACTAGGTCGCCAACTTGGGCGACCTAGTCCCACTAAGGGATTTTGAAGTGGCATTAGTTCTTTTTGAATAATTTTGATATTTTTTGTCAGTGGTTGAATTAATCCTTAGGTAGAACAGGCCTTGAAGTCAAAATTAACGAACCTTAGGGGCCTATAAATGTTGTTTTAGGGTGAAAATTGATGAGAGGGGACCTAAAGTAGGACCAAAACAGGCAAAAAATTGTCTATTCTTTCAAAGGTATACAATTTTTGGTGACACATTTAGCACCCACTATAGCACCCATATGACTCTATGTGCATATGTAAGCTAAAGGAATCTAGGCATACAATGCACCTTATTTTCATAAAGGATACTCATTTAAAAGGTAGGAAAATGAAGCCCCCAGCATAGTTATCTACAAAACCACAATGTTAGGAACCACATCCTACAACAAAAATTCATTAGAAGTCATAAAAAAATCCTTATCTAATCCCTAAAGATCAAATTCGAGGGTAAATGTATGCCCCCCCTTGATTCCGCTTGCTTTACGGAGGTGGAATCAAGGTAGCCATCTAACCACGTCAAATGAGGACACACATATCAGAGGGCATTTCTAGGTACCATGTCTCATAATGATAGGTGAGTGATGATGTAGGGCATGGAAACATGATTTTGACACAACACACGACATAAAAAATGGAGCTCACTAGCACCCGATATTAAAATTTGAATGAAAATCACATGAAAATGCTAACATGATTCTGACGCAACACACGGTCATCATTTAGAAGGTCTATTAAGATTGCCCAGAGGTCAGGTGATACAACACGATTCACACTAGATGATGTCATCCAAAGTGACTTTAACTATTTTGATCATGATTAGCCACCTATGGATGATGCAAATGATGTTGGGGCCACATGGGACCATGAGGAGTGGTGGATGGCATCATGACCAGCTCCAGTGTTTTCGATAGATGAGCTAGTGGGAGATGAAGAACCTATGCCAAATGAGGGGGAGGAGAGAGAGAGGGAAGAAAAATTTGAGGAGATACACTATAGGGATGCTGACATATTTACTGATATTGTTGATGAGGAGTATGATGAGGATGTAGATCTGGATTACAAAGGATAGGAGAGAGATGAGGAGGGTTAGGAGCAGGATGAAGAGGTGGTGGAGGAGGATAGAGTAGAGGAGACACCCCTGAGTGATGATGATGAGGCAGTAGCTAGGGACCAATATGAGTAGGGAGAGGTCTCACCTGTATATATGACTAGATCCTGGACAGTAGTAGCAATAGGTGCCAACACTTATAGCTGAGGGGAGGTGACCACATCAACCATGCCCCCTACACAAAATGAGGTGGAAATTCCACATTCCACCTGAGATATAGGTGATGATATTTAATTTCGATTTATGTGTGGTATATTTTGATGTATTATTTGATGCATATATATATCATCATGTGTACTGATTAAATTTTATTTTGATTTTGTAGGGCCCATAGAGGGTTGGCAAGAGTTCTATTGTTAAGCGACCACAAAGATAGTGTCGGCATAAGTCAATGAAGAGATGGACTATGACTACATACCCCCACCAATCATGGAGCGAGAGACAGAGACATTGAGACCCTTCATAAGACAGTGGGAAGCCTATGAGGGTCTGAGGAGACAAATTTGTTGAGTTAGAGTGGCACCACAGGCAGAGTCATCAAAGAATCCAATAGTGGTGGAGAGATTGGAGAGAGAGGTAGCATGACTATGAGAAAAGAGGGATCAAATAACAGGAGAGAAACGAGTGACACTCACGTAGATGGACTGGATGGATATCATGCTTAGATTCAATGGATCATGATCACAATCACATACGACTATCTCTCGTCATCCAACGATCAATGCAGTGTGAGTACCAGATCCCGAAGGATTTGGTAATCATAGTCCTTAGTGACACTATATACTATGATGACATGTATAGAATACTTTTGATACATGTATATATATGCATTTGTATTTTATGTGGTGTAATTTATTTGTGTGGATGTTAAATTACAATGTGATTGATTATAAAGCCTATGTGAGATTATTTAATTAATGGCAACATGATTTAACAAAATGTATGTGATCTAATTAAAACATGTTTAGAATGTATGTTATATACCACATAAATATTAAATATGTTATGCACTTATTATTTTAAAGTAACATAACACACAAGAGGGAAAATTGAATAGGATGAAATCTAAAGTAATTATAAAAATGAATTAGATAATCACTTTACTGTTCAGGACACATGCATAATGATTTATCAAGAATGAAGCAATGAGAGAGCCAATAGGATAGAATCTAATAGCTTTAACAACACTTCTCTATAATTCATACCATTCAAAAGGGGATTAGACATAATACCTAAATAAACACACAACATTAATGGGGTCTCGAAGAGGAGTACCATCGCACTTGGTTAAGGTATAAGCACCAGATCCATAATTCATATCAACCAATTAGGACTAAATTTACCTTTGTTAGTGTAATTGGTGGTATTATTACGTTGGTTTTCATATAGAACCAAATCACCTTTGTTGAATGTCCTAGGACTGACACCAATATTGTGTTTTTGTTGCAACTATTTAGCATAAGCTTGAAAATGCTCGAGAGCATTAATGCGTTGTTAATCAAGAATTTCAAGTTGGTGTAATCATTGTTCCACATACGTGTCATTATCGACAAAACCTTTTTAGAGAAATCCGCAACATGGGGATTTATAACTCTAAAGGCAGGATAGCCTCGGTACCATAAACAAGGTTGAAAGTTGTGTTTCTCATAGAAGAACGAACTCTTGTGCGATATGCCCATAACACATATTGGAATTGTGTATGCCAATCTTCTTGGTTTTGATTAACAGTCTTCTTAAGGATTTTCTGTAGGATTTTATTCGTAATTTTTGCTTGACCATTGGACTGAGGGTAGTAAGGTGTTGAAAACTGATGTTGAATATGGAAGGTCTCGAGAAACTTCTTCACATCATTGTTCTTAAATAGTGTACCATTTTCTAAGACTAACACAAGAGGAAGGCCAAAGCGAGCAATGATGTGTTCCAATAAGAAATGACATATCACCTCAGCAGTTGTAGATCAAAGGGGAATAGCTTCGACCCATTTAGTGAAATAGTCAATAGCAGTAATGAACGTATGTTCAACACAAGAAGGTGGGGAGAATTTTCCAATTAAGTCCAATCCCCACATAAATAATGACTAGATAGGTATTTGGGCACGAAGCTCAAAATCAGGTGCATGGATCAAATGACTATGTTCTTGGCACTGATGACATCATTTAACATATGTATAGAAATATTTTTCCAATAATAACCCATGCAAAGGATTTTTTGCACTAAATTTTTTCCTCTGAAATATCCTCCACAAGTACTCGAATGGGCTTATTCGAGGGCGACATGAGTTTTAGCATCCTTGAGGCATCACATAAGAATTCCATCAAAGGATATTCTGTACAATGTATCAAAAAGGATTGTAGACTTAGTGGATAACTTTTTGAGGCGAATGCAGGTATTCCTGGATGTAGGTTCTGAAATGTTACCATCTTTTAGATGATTATACAGGGCATCATACCATTCATAGTGATTATCTAGAAAAGTGGGAAAGACATCATCAGGTCTATCGCTGATGGAGAGTTTCATAATAGGATGGATAGCAAAGACTACTTTTTTAGAAGGATCGACAAGAGAGATAAATGAGGTCACACTAGCCATTGCATCTGCGCGACGATTATCTTTTCGAGGGATGTTATCAATGGTGAAGGAATCAAACTGCTCTAGTAGATTGAGAATGAGATCCTCATATTATGAAATTTCATCATATTTAGTTTGATAGAGACTATTGATTTGTTTAATTACTAATTGTGAATCACCATAGATCTTTATATCTTTAACCCTCATGACTAAAGCAGTGTGTAATCCAATAATTAACGCTTCATACTTAGCTGTGTTATTCATACATAAGAAATTGAGGTGATAGGATAAGGGAATAGAATTTCCTATAGGTTGAATTAAAATAACTCCAGTACCGGAGCCTATTCGACACTTGGATCCACCAAAGTACAATTCCCATGTAGGAAGATCTATAGTAAATGCACTATCATTAGGAAAATATTCATTGGTAGGTAATGCTAAGGGTGAAGGAGCATCAACTAAATGGTTGGTTAGGGCTTGGCCTTTGATTGCTTTTTGAGCAATAAACTTAAGGTCAAAATCAATTAACAACATGACCCATCTAGCAAGACATCCTGAAAGATCTATTTTGTTGAAAATATATTTAAGAGGGTCAAACTTTGTCATCACTTGTACTTCGGCATTAAGTAAGTAATTCAACAACTTACTAGTAGCGAATACAAGAGCCAGAAATTGTTTTTCAATTGTTGAGTAACGGGTCTCATAATCAAGGAGCGTTCTACTAATATAATAAACATGATGCTCTTTACCATTGGGATCTTGTTGAGACAACAATGCAGCAAGAGCATGGGAAGAAGCAACTATATAAAGGATCAAATTTTGGTTGGGTATAGCAGGTTGTAAAATAGGTGGAGTGGCGAGGTATTGTTTCAAACTCTCAAAGGCCTATTTACAATCATCATTCCAATCAAAATTTACATCCTTCTTGAGGAGATGCGTGAAGGGTAACACAGGATCGGCTAAGCAAGCAAAAAAATAATGAATTACTTGTATTCGTCCTTGCAATGTACACAATTGGGAGATGTTACAAGGTGGTGGCATATTAATTATAGCGTCAATTTTCATTGTTTCCACCTCGATGCCTCTATGAGATATGATAAACCATAAAATTTTACCACTATATACTCCAAAGACACACTTTTTGGGATTTAGGTGCATGTTATATTTGTTGGCAAGAGACACTACAGTATCACTTAGTGTTGTCATTGATGGAAACTCAAGTTGATGATCAGATATGCACATTATCATTTGATCATACCGGCAAGCAGATTGAAGATTGGTAAGATAAAATAGAGTATCTAGTTGCATAGTGTTCATCGATCTATATGAATATTGTAGGTTATTATTTTTGTGTTGTGCATCTTAGGAAATTATTTTTGGCATATTATCTATGTTACTTCTAAAGTGCAGTGGCTCGTATCAATTAGTGTGGAAGTTAGGAGGTCTGGATAGCTTATTCCCAGTCTTTCTTGTATTGGAGCCGACTTCATGAATATATTGTGTCGTGGATGTATAAGGAATAATTAACTAAATTTTTTCATGCTCGATCATGTTTTTTTGGGTCCCCTTTATGTCTTAACTAGATTTGGAGGATACGCATAAAGTTTTAATCATGGATTGAGCTGATAGTTGTAACTATTTTTGTATTATATTGAAGATGAAAAAGTGTAATAGAATCCTATATTGTGGATATATATAAGATTGCCTATATCATTTTGCATGATGTATGAGTTGTGTATAGGTGTGAATTGTGAATTAGAGCAGAGCAGAAGAGGGATTAAGCATAGTTTCACTTGCGCATAAAAGATATGTATTTTGCGTATGAGTAGAATAAAGCAAAAGTACAAAATCAGTCTGTAAGGCAACAAATCTATTATTAAGCTTAATTGGAATTGTAATTAGGCTTTTGTAGATGTTACTTTTCTTAGTTCAAACTCTTAGATGATTTTAATCTAATTGTCTTTTTTAAGGTAGTGAGCCTTCCCTTTGAGCAATGAGCTCTAGACAGTGCACCTGAATACAAGTACATTGTAATCTTCATTTGAGTATACTCAGATCATAATTGTGGATTGGCCATCCACCATGGTTTTTCCCCTAATAGGGTTTCCACATTAAAATATTGGTGTTATGGTGTTGTGTTTATTTTCCTGTTTATGAATTATGATTAAATATTGTTAATGTTTTGAAGATAAAGGATAATAAAGTTAATTTTTGCACAAAACTGATTCACCCCCCTCTTAGTGTATCTTGTTTCCAATAATTGGTATTAGAGCTATTTGCTCTGAAAGAATTCTAAAAGTTTGGTGAGATATTGGAAGATGTTCCAATGGATTCAAGCAATCTTCAACAATAGCTTTTAGTGGCCCTAGATGATCTTGATCACTCAAAGGCTTAATTTTAGAAATTGCAAGCAAACCTCTTAGATGCTGAGAAATTCATTGAGTCTCTAAAAGACAAAATCAATAAGTCTAGAGAGAAGAGAAAGGAACTCTGTGATTAGATTAAACAGAGTGATAGTAAGAGCATTGAAGAAGAACAACTCAGTCAAGCCCTAAAAGAAAAGATAGAGGAAAGTGAAAAGCTTACCCAAGACAATACAATTCTAAGGCATGAGATGGAATCCATCATGATGAAGATGACCAAGGAGATTGAAGATAGAAAGAAAAATGAAGAGAACCTAACACAGTCCTTGAAAGAAAAATATGAAGTATGTAGCCCATTGGATGATGAACTAGAACAATCTAAAAAGAGTGAAGAAGCACTTGAAAGACAGTTGGATGATCTCATAAATGAACTTGCTACTACAAATGAGTACAAAGATAAGTTCAAAGTTAGCTCTTCCATTCTTGATGAACTAATTAGCAATCAAAAGACTCATGGTGGAAAATGAGGTCTTCGATATGAAGAAGGGGAAAGCTCTAGATCCGAGCAAAGGAGATCCGGACAAGGAAATCAAATGAACAAATCTAGAAGGTATCTGATAAGGTAACCTAATGCTAAAATATTTAATGGATACTATTACAATTGCAATAAGTTTGGACACATGGCTTCTCAGTGTAGAATTAGGATGAATCAAAGTGGTCCATCTTTCTTAGGTCAATGTTTTAATTGTCATAAGGTTGGTCATAAGTCAAATGAATGCAGAAAAGTGATGAATCAATTTCATAGAAACATCAGATGCTATACATGCAATAGACTTGGCCATACTGATAACTAGTGTAGATCAAGAAGAAATCAATGGAATAACTAGTCTAGAAAAATAAATGTTGTGTGCTACAACTACAACAAAATTGGACACATTGCTACATTTTGTTGGAATAGAAGAGGTTCGCTAAATAAAAGAAAAAAAATGCAGAAGGATATCAAAGGAAAAGAAAAACTCACTATAGATGTAGTCAGACAATAGATGTGGACGAAATGGGTGAAGAACGATCCCTCTATTGTTGTTGAAGAAAATGTGGCAGCACCAAAACCTGCTTTTGGTAATTCCTCTAGGAATTAGTCTTAGGCCTTTGGCCTAGGGGGAGCAGTCAAGAAAATAATATAACCCCCTAACCGGTAAATGTCACTGGATGTGGATGTGTACAATAGATGTATAAACAATCAACAAATGTTGTTAAACTCATTGGAGAAAATGGTATGGTATACTGGAGGTCCGTAGAAGTTTTACCCATCACAGTGTA
The DNA here is from genome assembly GCA_007115665.2 of Sequoiadendron giganteum. Classification (NCBI taxonomy): domain Eukaryota; kingdom Viridiplantae; phylum Streptophyta; class Pinopsida; order Cupressales; family Cupressaceae; genus Sequoiadendron; species Sequoiadendron giganteum. The sequence goes on along the minus strand of CM021102.1, from coordinate 434,475,097 downwards.
CAAGAACAGGGTAATCGGATGTATTAGGGTTGAAGCATCTATTGTGATAAAAAGGGTTAGGTATGAAAGTGATAAAAGGCCATTTTTACTTTTCATTTGGAGAAAAGAAGTTTGAAGAACTATTAGGTGATCATTGGCAATTTGAGGCAAAATTTGAGCGTCAAAGTTATTCAACATTCAAATTGTGATCCGACGAAAAAGGTATTTTTTAGAAAAACTTCAGGAACTTATGATTTGATCAAAATGAATACTACTCTAGTAGTTGAAGTCAAGGATAGATTGCATCCTAAATTCAAATGGAATCCTTACAAGTCATTAGAGATTGATCCATTAGGAGTGTTTTTGTCCGTTCCGCATGGAGTTCTACACACAGAAGATATTAGGGTTTATATTAAAGCCAATATTGAAGAACTAGGAAGTTCTCAACTTTTGAATCAGTATAATAACCATATCATTAGCAAAGATTACTATGTAAAGCTAGAACACAAAATCTTGGAAACAAATAAATTCACACAAATTGTAAAATTCCCCGTATTTGCAGAGTTGGAGTGGGTCCGTTATGTTTTGAGTTGAGTGCATGATGAATTTATGTGGCTTAGCATTCCATTCAAAATTATAAAGGAAGCTATTAGTGCAGTAACCGGTCTAAAATCTTTTGGTGGATTACCTATTCTAAAATCTATGGAAAACCAAACAATCACTGATGCTACAGGATTAACATATGATAGAAGAGAAATGACTATTGACAACATTGTTGATATAGATGTCAAATTTGCATCCATGGTCATTGGGTACAAGATTTACCATTCTGGCCAATACAACTCTATGTCTAGCACAACAATCTATGCCATCTACCAAATGGTGAAGGAAAATGTAGATTACGACCTCTATGAACTACTAAGAATTTAGTTAATGGAAAATCTTGCAAAGATAAAGAAAGACAAGAAAAAATATTTCAAACATGGTAACCTGCTTTTGTATTTATTCTTTTATTTCATAGGAGACGTTTCGGGAGTAGGAAAGGTTCAGTGGCAAAAGAACAAGCCGATAGCCGAACAGATCAGAGATCTATTGTATAATGTTATAGATATCAAAACAAGAAATGAATCTATGTAGGGATACTTCAAGGGTTTTAAATCTATGATGCAAGAAAGGGAGAGGATTCCTACCTCTAATATAGAGAAGTACAAGGACTCAATTTGTTTCATGGTGGATGTTGATTAGTGTATGATGGGAGTGGTTGATCCCAGAACAATCTGGATCATGCTCATGTGATATGAAGTTGATGGGAAAGTTCTGGATATGTAAACCCAACACATACTGAGAAAACCAGAGGATCTAACAAAGGAAAGGTTTGGTACATATGCAAAAAAGGACACACAGGTTCATAATGAGCTCAGCAAACCTATGATTACTAAAAGAGTAAAAAAAGAAGTAGAAGTTCTTGCAGAAAGCATGGGGGTATCTACATAATTATTAAAAGAAGCCAGAAAGAAAACGAAAGAAGCTGAAGCAGCAAAGGAGGAAGCTAGAACTCAACCAGCTGGTCCAGTAGCACCATCTTCTTGAACTAGAACAACTAAAATCTTTGTATCTCATTCAACTCTTGTAACTAAGCCTGCGCTTGCAAAAATTGAGTCTAAGAGATCTAGAAAGGAAGGAAAGAAAAAGAGAAAAAGATGGAATATGGCTATTTTTTATGATGAGGAAACTAATTCAGATTAAGGTGTTAAAGAGATCAGGCATCAAGGCACCAAGGAAAAAAAAGTCACAAAAGGAAATCCTTCTAGTGAGGATGATCTGGCAAAGAAGAAAGAAAAGACTAACAAAACAAGTATGTGAATACAAGCAGTTGAAAAAGCTCTGATTAAGGATGGAAATCTAAAACCACTTTGCAAATGGTACGAAGTCTTTTGATGAAATTGACAAAAGAATTCTTGAAGAAGCAATGATAAAACATATGAATACTTTCAATAAAGTATTGATTGAAATTATGCATAGTCTTCCTAAAAGTTTGTATGACATTCTGGAATCAAGAAGGTTGAGTGCTAGAACTGAAGAGGAACAAATGAGAGAAAGGATTATTGTAGAACTATGTCTAGTAATGTCTATGGATGAGATGAAGACACTTTTGAATAAAGCCCAAAATAAATTCAAAATAAAAACAAGGTTTAACAAGCTTATCATTGGTTTAATTGATGAAGTCACAAAAGAGACAGAGCAAATTCTGAGGGAAATATTGTTCAATGAAAGAATTGAAGTTGTGGTTGAGGAAACACATGCTGACAATGTCTCATCTGATCCAATGAAAGATGTAGAAGATGAAAATTTTGATGTTGCTAAAAACTTGCAAATTCCTCTTGCAAAAGATAACACCGAAATTCCTATGGAAGTGGATGCACCTAAGAATGTATCAGTTGACAAGGTACAAATATCTAAAGACAAATCAAAACCTTCAATTGAGGAATCAATAGTTGAGGAAAAGAAAGATGATGCCAAGTGAATTCCAACTAAGGCAAGAGACATTGTTGAGTTAGTGAATAAATTCTTAGTTGATCACAAGGAAGCTATTGAACTGGGACTAATTGAAGGTCCTATCGACCTATCTACCTTAAGCCCAATCCAAAAAATGAAAGTAGCTTCGTTTGATCAAGCAAAATCCCAAGAAGAGCTACTGAAATCTCACATTGAAGATGGTGAATTGTTGAATCTTGAGTTTGTAGTATTGGAGAAGATTGTTATGCAATTTTTTGCACACACACCCCACTGAAGGTGGGGACACTCTTTTTTCACTTTTTGGTGTTTTGGCCCTTCTTTTTTAGGGGTTTTGCTTGCTTGGGTTTGTGCTTTAACGCCCAATTTTTCCAACTAAAGTGGCATTCTTTTAAACTATGTTGAAAATCTAAAGTTTTGGCTTTATCTCAAGTTTTTTACTGTTTTCGAGAAAATCCGCCTGGGCCGGATTCTCCCTGTTTCCCCCTGATGTCCGAAATTGCTACTTTTGCACTGCTTTCGGGAAAGTCCACACATCCCAGATTTCCCTGAAATCTATGGCCGTGGCTATCTTGTTGAATGTATTAATGGCATTTGTGCGGAGGTCTTTGGGCTTTGATATATTGATTGTTTGGGAAGTAATTGGTCATTTGAGTTTGTGCATTTGCTTTCATTTGGGCTTGTGTATTGAGGTTCTTAGTGTTTGCTAGATATCTAGACTTTTGAGTCCATTTGGATTGTGCGTTTACATTTCCTATGCATGGGCTGTATTCGGTTTGCATTGAGCAATTATATCTCGACTTCACCAGTTTCAACCTTTGTGTTTCCATGGTATGTAGACATGCCCTTTTCTCTGTTGGTTTCAATGGATTTTCTTTGTTTGCTCGGGGAGTCCTTCATAGGTTTCCTGGTTTTTTTGGATGTGCATCATCATTGAGCATTTTGTGGTTTTTGTTTGGCACACGAGTCCATTTTTATTGATCAGACGTGTGTGTTTTACTCTAGTGTTGCTTCTTATTTGGGTGTTGGCTTGTTGTGGTTTCATACTCTCCATTTTGGTATATGAGCAAGTTGTCTGTGCTTTCATCGTAGATGTTTAGGGTTTTTGACCTAGGGCATGGCCAGTCATCTTCAAAATTCTATGAAGAGTGTCTTTACTTCACGTTTTATTCATTAAGGTCCTAGGTTGAGTTGGTTTCAAAGTTTTGACATGGATCCAGAGTGATTTGAATCGATTTGGTGAAAGTATCGAGGATGTAGATAGGTTCAGGTTTTCAAGGTCTTCACGGAATTTCGCTTCCCCTGGATTTCCTCGAATTTTCTATCTCCTCTTCTTTTATCACTTTCTACCAGATTTCATTTGGTTTCGCCAAAATCCGTTCCATCCGGATTTTCTCGAGGTCTGCGGTCGGGTCGTTTTACTGATTTTATGCTTTCATACTATTACATCTAGATTTCGCCAAAATTCGTTCCATCCAGATTTTCTCGAATAGTTCGTCTCTTCATTTTCCCTGACTTAGTTATAACTATTGTTAATTTCGCCAGAATCCGTCTCCAGCGGATTCTTTCAGGTGTCTTGGGGAAATGCTGAATTTGATGGTTATGGATGGTGGGTTTCTTGGTAATCTATTTGATTGATATAAGGAGCTTATGCTATGTATTATCAATGCTTTTTCTTGATTAAGTTGATGATTTAAATGATGTTATGGGATTTTGTATGTTGGGTTCCCTGGAATCCGCTTGGTTCGGATTTTCCCGCAAATCTTTCCTAGTGCAGAATCTGCGAGGGGAGCTAAATCCTAAATTTTGAGATAATAATCGTCTACACTTGTTGCTTCTTATGGATCTAATTGTGGTTACTTTTATGTGTTTACAAGCAGGATCAAGACAAAATGTTGTTGGTCGAGGCAAGGGAAAGGCAACCAATCATGGTGCGAAGACTTCTGCCATCCCTGAAGCAAAAAAGGTTAAGTTAGATATAAAGAGCAGAATTCCTGAGAGAAAGTTGACCTCAATTTGGTTAGGGATCATAGATAGGAACGTAGGCATGTGGGATTACTAATAATTCAAGGTTGAGATGTCAGCACCAAACCTTCCTCTATTGTCAAGGAGAATGGTGGAATCTAGGTTGGCTCATGTGGCAGGTTTCCCTTGTACAGTGCAGTGCTACGAGTTGGTGCTTGAGTGTGCTAGGAATTATGATAGTGGAACACAGAGAATAATCGATCCTCAAGGAAGGATTCTTGCTAGTTTTAGTCATGTAGCCATTGCTGCAACCTTTGACATACCTTATAGGTCCCATGTGGTGGGCTTCGACTTGGAGGTTGCCAGGAAGTATTATGAAGAAAACATTGTCAAATCTCAATAGGTGATCAACTCTTGGCTAGAGAAGCCTAAATCTCATCTCTCTAAGTTGCCCAAGTAACTATTCAGGCTGAAGTTCAAGAGGGAGTATTACAATGCCATCACCCTCCTCAGTAGGTTGATAGGATTAAAGAGTGCAGGTGTTTTTGAAACATGGATGTTCAATGTGATTGCCCAAATGGAACAAGGAACCGACTATCATTGGGCAGGAGTTATTAATAATATGATCCATCATCAGTTGTGTAATGTCTTATAGACCAAGACTTTCACCATGACCTCTTACCTAGTGTATTCATTGGCCAGACTTCATCCATACAAGGGATTGAGCACTAGAGATGTTTTTGGGTAGGATGCCTTTACAATGTACATTACCAAACTGCTCCAGGGTGTAGAGCATGTGAGAATCTCGGATAAGGAAAAAGAATTTATAAGGAGGTATGGAGCCTAGGTTATCTAGTTCCCAACCTTCTCATATATTAGAGTTGATGGTTTTCAGAGGGCTCCCTATAGACTCCCTAGATATTCCATTGATCATGTTGTATTGTTGGAAGTCACTAGACAAATTTGTGACTTTGACAATGTTGTTAAGAGAGAAATGCATAAGATAGGTTTTGGGAACGATTTCCCTTTGAAGATAGGAATGGGTGAAGTGTGTGCCTCCATTCAGTCTGCTCATACTTCAGAGGAAGAGATGGGTACTCTTGGGCTCTCTATTCAATCTAAGAGAGCAAGATTTGATGTTATTGGCGAAGCTCAAAAGAAGGCCAATAGGGATTATTGCCATAAGGCTCATATTGAGGATTACTGGATTAACCTTGCTAATGAGTTTGACATGAAAAAGAAGAGATTTTCCAGGTTGCCAGTGGATTTGGTAAGATTATATAATGTAAAATCCATCTCGAACCAAGTATAAGAAGATGGAAATGTGATCTAGGGTCATGTGTATGAGGCAGTGAAAGATTAACCAGTGGGAGAAGTTGACTGGTTAGAGGAGGAAAAGACTGACCTAGATCAAGTTATGGCTCTAGTAATTAAGTATACAAAAATGTGGTTAAAGAACAAGATGCTAGAGCTGGAGAGCGAGGATGTTCCATGCACCTATGAGTTGATGGGAGACTTAGAGTCTCATTCTACTTCTGAGGCTTCGCTTGAACCAGACCAAAAGGGTAAGGAGAAAGTGGATTCTCCTTTTATAATTCAAGTAAGAGAGGTGTAGGCTGAAAAGGCTGCAGAGGTGGTCAAATAGAGGAGGCCTGTTGCCAAGAAGAGGAAGCATGCCTCTAAGAAGGAAGTTAAGAAAAACCAAGAGGAGGAAGAGGTTGAAAGTGTTCATGCACTAATGAAGAAAAAAAGAGTCACAAGGACATCCTAGAGGGTGGAGGAAGTTCCTGAGCCTAAAAGGGAAATTAAGCCACTAGTGGTAGAGGTGGATAGCTCAAGGGAGAAGACACAAGTCTATATGAGGAGATCAAGGACTCCTTTCGTGAGGGATACTATAGCCAAGGAGAGTGTTTCAATAAATATCCTTGTTGTTGAACATGTTGGTCCCTCCATTCTTGAAGATGCTGGTAGCGTAAGGGGAGAATCAAAACAAGATGAAAGTCCTAAGAATTTGGGCAAGGAATAGTTCTAGGAAGGAGACCTCTTTAATGCTTAGGCAAAAATTGATAAGGTGGTTCAATCTCCCTTGGTGGCACATGCAAACTCTCCTGGAAGAGAACAGATGGACAAGTCTCCTCAAAAAGAGGAGGAAATACCAGCTAGGGCCCCCTCACTAGTGGAGGTTGTTGTGGAAGAGCAGGTGCGGCATGAAGAGAACCCAATGGTGGATGTTCCTATAAGTCCAAGTGTTGAGAAGGATGTAACTACTAATCAACAGGAGAAAGAACAACATAAACAAAACACGGTGCCTGCTAGGTCTACTGTTCCAAATTGGCTTGAGAGGGAATTAAAGAGCAAAATGGTAATAGTGGAGGATGCTCCTCCAAATTGTGATGCCCTCATGGCTACTGTAGAAAGGGAGAAGACAAAAAAGAAGGCAAGGGTTGTATGTCGGATTGAGAGGGATGGATCAGGTAATCGGGTAGCCCATATTGCTACCCCTGCTCCAAACAAAGCTAGGGATAATGTGACTGCCCAAGACTATAATGTGCAGATTGTTGATTTGGAACATGCTATTGTTGAGCAAGATATTGAAGAGTATGAGGGTTCCAATGTAGTTATTGTCGGGAGATTGAAAAAGGTAGTACAAACTAGGCATAAGCTAGAGAAGGAGAATGAAAAATGAAGGAAATACTTGCAGGATTTGATGAAACCCTTGCAAGCTATTGGCTCCTCCTCCTCTACTACGAGATTCCTACCTTAGGAGACAATTTCTGAGTTACAAAAGATGAAAGGTACTTCACATGCTACAGTTACTTGGTTGCAAGGTTTCCAAGTTAAGGGAGATGAGCCATTAAGGGCATATTATCGACTAGAGGGGATGCACTGAGGTCGATTGATTGGTTAAAGGCTGCATTGGCACAAGATAATGTGGATACCAATGTCCTGTTGCAAAGGACTATAACCATCATGGGGTTCACTGAAGACAAATTAGTATAGTGCAGGATTCTCCCTGTTTCGAGAGTTTCTAAACCTTGGGAGTGGTTTGAAATCTTGCAAATGAGGCAGAGGGCCTTGAAAAAGATCCACAAACAGGTGAAGCAAATTGAGGATGCCCTGACAGGTGTTCATGAGAGGTGCATTTCATTCTTTGAGGGCATGACTGGGAGGAAGAAGTTTGCTCCAAAGCATCTTAGTTTGGAGCAACTTAGAGAATGGTGGAGAGATGTGTATTCTCCAGTCAGCGAAGGGCCAGTTACTGAACATCAGTTGGATGATGCTGCAACTTACATTGTATTCATTGATAGATATTTGACCAATAAAATCAATTGGGATGGTACAGCTAGGCAGGCAAGAGAAGCTATCAAGACTCTTGATAGAAAGATTAGAGTTTTGCATGTGCCACCTGTTGCTGAGCTGGATAGGGTCTTGTTGGCTGTACATGGTGAAGAAGATAAAGCTAAGGACAAGTATGGGGAGTGATTATATAGAGTTACTTTGATATTTGTGCTTCCCATTAATTCACATGTATTGGGCCGACCTTTTGATATCTTGGCGGTTTTGGATGAAATTGGTACCAATGGAACATTTCATGTGGTTTGAATGTCTTTTTGGCCGACCTCTTGTAGGTCATGTGTTTATTGTAAATTATAATTTGGGCCGACCTATCTTGTGTATTCTCTATAAAAGTGGGCATGTAGCCTCCTTTGGATATAATAGAAGGAGATTAGAAAATAGAGATAGAAGGATAAGTAGATCAGGAGAAAGTAGCTAGGTGGTATTAGAGCAAGTTAGGGTTTATCTTCAAGCAAATGTTGTAAAAGAGAACTGGAATTGTTGCCATTTTTGGATGATTTAATATAAGAGGGATATTGTGTTTGGTGTCTATCTTCTAGAATCTCATATGGCATGGTTCTTGTTATTCTATCTTTCAAATTGCTTAATGTTTATGGTTAAATGATTTTATAATGCTTAGGGTTTCATGTTTGGAATGTTTGCAGTGATCTCTAGTCCATACTTTTTGTAGTTAGTCGATTGTTAGCTGCTTTGCAAAGTTATCCTGGACTTATATTTGTGCTTAGTTCAATTATGAAGGTTTATTCATCTCAATTGTTGTAGGATTGACTGAATGAATGTTTATGATTTGAAAATCTTTCAATACCTTAGAAGATTGCACTATTTCTGTTGAATTGCAGATACATCTAGGTTAAGCAAAAAATAGTTTATGAGAGATCGGTCCATTTTAAGCATTTTATCCTTTTGCATTTTCAATCTTAGGGTTAGAAGTAGTTTCAAGATTATCTCTGAAACCTTTAACTTTTTTGTTTCTTTATTATCTAGATTCCGATCAAGTTTCAAAGTATCATTTTAGTGTCTATATTTGATAAGATTTGAAATCCAGTGTTGCTTGTAGTAAGGTCCCATTGTGATTACCAGCATTTTCACATTATCTATGAGTTGTTTCACTGCATTGTCAAGACCTGACATTAGAGACCTTGGGGTTATCTCTTTTCCATAGAGATTTACCTTTCAAGAGAGATAGGATATTACATACTGTCTAAGTTGTTGCTATGCAGAAAAACACCATCAACAGATTGGTGCTAGAAAGAGTGCCTTTGAACAAGCAAGCTGGAGCATTTCTTAAACACCATCTCTCCTGAAAGAATTAGAAGAAGAACTAGATCTACTCAGGGAGAGGAAGAATTCCAAGAATTACAAGCCCCTACTATGTCAAGAAGGACCAGAAGAGGGGAAGAATCATCATTAGCTCATCCACTTCCATCATCTCCATCATCCTCATCTTCATCTGACTCTAAGGGGATTCCCATTCCATAACCACAACCAATCATAAATCAGCCATTACCACCCCTACTCCCACCAATGGCCTTTCTTCCTACTAATCCATCCCCATTGATCTTCAATAATTATAATGTTATGTCCAAAAATCCTAAGCATTTCTGCTCTAAGTTTCATACTCATGATCCTAACAAAATTGCAGAAGAGCATATTAGGATTTTCCAAACTTGTCTGAGAGATAGAGAGATTAACCATGAGGATGTTGCATGTAGACTGTTCCCCTATTCTCTAGGAGAAGAAGCCTTTTATTGGTATAATCACCTACCTGTTGCTTCCATCCATAATTGGATTGAGTTGGAAGCTGTATTCTTACAAAAGTTCAAGATTCCCATAAGTGCTAATGAACTATACTTACATTTTACTGGAGTAAAAAGAGAGATTAATGAGCCCATAGGATCATTCAATGATAGGTTCCATCGAACATATACCAGACTCCGGGCACCTTATGCTGGAAATGAAAATACTACTTTGGAGATATACCTTGAGGCCCTGGATAGTCTTACAGCCACCTTCCTGAAACAAAGGACTAATCTTCCAAATACTCTGCTCACTACATATGCGGAGGCAGTGAAAGTCAGCATGGACTTAAGACAACATTTATCAGGACCTTTGCCATCCTTGGGACCTGTTGCCCACCCTGGACAAATCTAAGCCCTTAATCAAGCCTTGACCAGTCATGCTCCAATAATGAATCATGTACCATCACTACCTTTGGTTCCTCATCTAGGTCCACCTCTGAATCAAGCTCAACCTACAACTTTTTATCCCTAGTAGAGAGTTAATCACCCCTTACAGCAACAACAAGCTAGTTTCCCTACATATTTTGCAGAATTCAGAAGTCTTGAATCAGGTTGTTGGTTCTAGGAATATACCTAGACATCCTTTGGGAGGTAATCTAACACCACCTAACAATCTGGATAAGGATAGATTTGATGCATTGTCTGAGCAGGTGAAGAGGTTGAATATAGAGGTGACTTATTTGAGAAATCAGAATAGCTAGCTTTAGGCTGCTCAAAAGAGTATACAATCCAGCTATGGCAGGGAAAACAAGAATTTCGAAAGAGGTCAATACTTTGATAGGAATCAAAATTATGATAGACGGTAGGGTTCTAGTCATAATTTTGATAAGAAGCAAGGCTTTGGTCAAAATTTTGATAGAAACCAATAAGGTGGACAAGGATTTGACAAGGGGCAACAACCTAGGCAAAATAGATCTTGGAATACTGGGCCTAATAATGGAGGGATTCCTACTCCTTTGGATCAACCTGTTACTCAAGATAAACCTCCAAATGGTGTATACCTAGCAGAAGCAGCTTTTTCTAGATGGTGCAAGCTCCATAAAACAAGTCAACACTCTGAGTTAGACTGTGTTGAGTTTTAGACTGCAGCTTCTATCTTTCAGTATGAAGTGGAAAATAGCTCTACTAGACAGGAAATCGTACCTTCAAACCCTTATGATTCTCTAGTAGTGGTACTTAATCATGCTCCATTCCCAAAAGATGAAGAAAATGAACTAGAAGAAGTGTCTAGTACAGATGAGGAAGTGGAGCAGGTATTGAATGAAGATTAAATCTCCTAGTTGTTTAACAAAGAAAATGAGAATGATAATGGCCCTTTAGATGAGAAAGAAGTTGGTGTTGAAGAAGTTTAGATGTTTCAACAGCCATCGAAGAAGTATGATTTAAGAAATAGGCCTAACAGGGGTCCACAAGTTGGAGGTCCTTTCACCACTTCCATCCCCCCTAACAATTTTAGTACTCCACCTAATCCACAAGCCAGTAACAATCCATCTTATCCTTAGGTGCCAACACAATACCTGTCAAAAGTGAACAATGATGAAATTTCTAAGGATAAGTAGACCAGTGGCCACAAGGAATCCCAGGCTGACCTGAATGTAGAGAAATTGGGTGAATATGTGACTGAGGAATTCAAGAAAGTAAAGGTAAGTCTTTCTGCTTTCGAATTTTTAAGAGTTCCTGCTATTAGAAATGAAGTTTTGAGATCATTTAGTTCAAATACAACATCACCAGGGGTAGCCACGAATGAGGCTACTACCAAGTCTTCTAATTCTCAAACACCTAGAAGTCAGGTACCACCTGTGGACAAGAGGGGAGATAAAGATAAAGGTCAAGTTGCACAAGCTGATACTCATCTGAACTTATTTCAAGGTAAAATGGATACTCCTTCTTTCCTAATTTATGTTCATATCTTTGGAAAGAACTTGCATAATTCTCTTCTATATTTAGGAGCCTCTACAAATGTTATGCCTTTTTCTATTTGCAAAGCATTGGGTATCACCCCTATAGCTTCTCAAAAGAAGGTTACTCAGTTGGATAAAACAAAGGTGAGTGTGGTTGGAGAATTGAACATGATCCCTACGCAGCTTGCATCAGATCCTAGGGTGCAACAAGTGATCAATATCCAAGTTGTTGACATCCCTGATACTTATGGGTTGATCTTAGGTAGGGATTTCACTAAAGCTTTGAATGGATACACATCCATAGATCATTCCCACATGTGGTTACCATGGAAAGGAGTTCCAAATCAGATTAGAATTGAAAGGGAACCTAGGATGAAATATGTGAGCACAAAATACCAAAGTATCTCAAATGAGGTATTGGTGTCTGAAGTTGGCATGGGAAATTATGTGTTGGCTACATCAGTTATAGAAGATGAAGAATTTTTTATGTTGTAGGATTCTTCAAATGAACACCTTCTAGAGAGCAGTGGTCTTAAGACTTTGATTGAACCAGAGAATGAAATAAGTGATGAAGAAGACAGATAGCTTGCTTTGCTGAATAACTTTTAGGAATTCATCCAGAAGTGTATGGAAGACCAAGTGCAATTAAAAGGAAGCATGACATTTGAAGAATTGTTGCTTCCAAGTTGGTGTAGAGTACATGATGTCTCTCATTCTGAGTTAGAATGTGACTTGTGTCAAACTATTGTCAGATAGATACATAAATACATTAATCCAGTCCCACCTACTAGACTCGATGCGCAAGAGGAATCAAACAACAATAAAGATAAAAGCTCAGTGCTTCCTAAAAGAAATCCTTATCTCTGGTAAAGAACAAGGTAAATTGAAGCCGAAAGAACCTGATGGTTGTTGGACACTAAGGTTTGATGGATCTAAATCCAAGCAGGGTGTTGGAGTAGGATTTGAATTGATTAGTCCTAAAGAAAAGAACTACTTTGCTACTCATAGACTCTAGTTTCAATGCACTAATAATGTTGTTGAATATGAGGCTTTGATCCATGGCTTACTAATGGCATCAAGAAAGAAAGTTAAGATATTACAAGTATTTGGAGATTTTGAATTGGTGGTCAAACAAGTAAGAAAATAGTATTCATCCCACAACAGAAGGATGACCAACTACAGGCCTAGAGTGTGGGATCTCATTGAGGGGTTTGATGCCTTTAATACCCAATTGATCCCTCGAAAAAAAAATCAGGTTGTTGATTCTTTAGCTCAAGCTACCAGCACCTTACAACCTTTGTCGCTTTCAGGATTGAAGAAATTTATAGTTGAACTCACTCCAGTCCCTTCAGTGCTTGACAATGTTACCAACTTCTAGGTATTTGAAGATGATAAGGATATTCTAGACTTTATTACAAGTTGTGATGTGTTTTCCTCCCAAGTTATTGATGAGATAGAGCCTCAGGAGGCAGAAATTGACTTTGGAGGAATCATCAATCTAAAGACTAATACCATTCTAAGGGGTATGGTGCAAATTGAACGGAGTTTTGACTTGGATAAAATAAGAGATCAAGAACAATAGACTAAAAGAGAGTCCATTAGCAATCAATGTGAAACATATAATATGGGGCCACCGGATGACTTGAAGAATGTTCTTATTTGTAAGGTATGTACTCCAGAGGAAAAGAAAGGGATTATTGATACCTTACATACATATCATGATGTAATAGCTCAGAGTTATGAAGATTTGAAAATGTATGATACTTTGATCATCACACACACCATTCCTCTAAGATCAGATGTCAAACATTTCCGACAGAGATAGGCTAATCAATGCTTTGTTAGAACCCATTATTCAGAAGGAGGTGCAGAAACTACTTTCAGCACGTATTATATTTTCAGTAAGACACTCTACTCGGGTTGTGAATTTGGTTCCAGTAAGGAAAAAAAATGGTGAAATCAGACTATATGTGGATTTTATGAATCTGAATAAAGCAACAGAAAAAGATAATTATCTAGTTCCTTCACTAGATGAAGTGCTTCAAATTGTCAATGGATCACAAATGATGTCCTTTTTGGATGGTTATTCTGGATACAACCAAGTCATGGTGCAATATGAGGATAGACACAAGACTGCATTTACTACCAAATGGGGAACTTTTGCTTATAGAAGAATGTCATTTGGATTGATCCATACTGGAGCTACATTCTAGAGAGCCATGGACATTGCTTTTAAAGATATAATTGGCAAGTGCATCATTATCTATATGGATGATTTGACTATTTTTTCAAAGAAACAAGGTGATCATATAACAGACTAAGGCAAGGTGTTTCAAAGATGTAGAGAGTTTGGTGTTTCACTTAATCCGAGAAAGTGCATTTTTGGAGTCATCGAAGGAAAGTTATTAGGACACATTATCTCAGAACAAGGTATTGCTATAGACCCTGAAAGAATTCAGGCTATCCTGAAGATTCAGCCTCCTGCAAGTAAGAAAGAGATGAAGTCATTCTTTGGTAATATTAACTTTGTTAGGAAATTTATCACAGGATTTGCACAGATAGTCAAACCATTGAATGCTATGTTAAAGCAAGAAGAGAAGATAGAATGGAGCTTAGAAGATAAGGAGGCATTTGTATAAATCAAAAGGGCTATTGCTAAAGCTCTTGTATTGGTGAGTCTGGATTACAATAAGCCTTTTCATATATATTCATTCGCTTCTGATCATTCTTGTGCTACAATGTTAACTCAAAAGTCCGATCGAGGGGATGAGCACCCTATAGCCTTCATGGGTAATCCTTTGAAAGATGTAGAATTGAAATACCACAATGTGGAGAAACAAGCCTATGCTTTGGTCCGAGTAGTTAAGAAGTTCAGGAATTATATCTTGAGGAATAAAGTCTTTGCCATAGTGTATAATCCTGCAGTAAAGTTTTTATTGATGCAAAACGAGTTAGGTGAACGAAGGGCCAAGTGGGTAACAATGTTGCAGGAATATGATATGGAAATCCAGCCCATGAAATTGGTAATAGGACAAGGACTTACAAAGATGATGGCTGAGACAGGTCCTGATCTCACAGCCCAACATTATTACCTTCAGGAGGTGTCTCCAGGGGATTGGTATGATGAAATTATTTTTTATCTATTGAATCAACAGTGTCCCGATCATCTCAACATGGTTCAGAGGCGAGCCTTGTGCTTGAAAAGTGGAAGTTTTATGATGAAAGGAGCTATACTATATAAAAGAAATCATGAAGGTGTTTACTTGAGGTGTTTAGGGAAAGATGAAGCTGCTAGAGTGATGATTGAATTTCATGAGAAATATGGCACAGGCTATGGTTCGGCATCATCCACTGCACATCAAATCTTGAGGGCAGGCTATTATTGGCCTACTTTGTTCAAAGATGTACACCAACATGTAAGAACCTATCACATATGTCAAACTACAGCAAGTAAGGAAAAACATGCAGCTCTTCCACTTCAACTAGTCATAGAGGTAAAACCATTTGCTCAGTGGGGCATGGACTTTATAGGTCCAATTAATCCTTCATCTTCCACAGGACACAGGTATATTCTTACCATAACTAATTATTTTACTAGATGGACAGAGGCTATTTCTTGCAAACATTGTACTTTCAAATGTGGTAATCAATTTTCTTAAATCAGGGATTATTAATCATTTTGGTTGTCCATTGTCTTTGGTTTCTGATAATGGTCCTACATTTGCATCACTAAAGTTTTCTAATTGGGCGTATGATCATGGAATTTTTATTAAGTTTTCATCCAATTATTACCCCCAGGGTAATGGTCTAGCTGAGTCTTCTAACAAGAACCTCTTGACCGTTATCCATAGGCTGTTAGAACAAAATCCTAAGGATTGGCACACCCAGCTCCGATTTGCTCTTTGGGCTGACCGTACTAGATAGAAAGCATCCATAAGAAACTCCCCTTATCACTTTGAGTATGGTTTGGAACCTGTGTTTCCTATTCAGTTTAAAATCCCTACCCTATAGTTCATTAATGAGTACTATAATGAAGAAGATAAGCGTGAAGCCCGTTTGGCTGAACTATTGCATTTGGAAGAGAAAAGAGATGAAGCCCTGAAGAACTTTGCTAAACATCAGGGTGTAGTAAAAAGATGGTTTGATAGGAGAGCTAAGGTAAAGGCCTTCAGAATCTCTGACTTAGTTCTTTATTGGGATAAAGCCCATGATCGTAAGGGAGAGCACGATAAATTTGATAAACTTTGGCTTGGTCTTTACTAGATTTCAGAAATTTTGGGAGACAATACTTTTTGTTTGAAAAATCTCACTGGTGAGGATATCCTGCTGCCTATTAATGGATAGTATGTAAAGCATTATTTTCAACCTTGAACTGCTTGTAGTTCATCCTGTACATAGCTAGTGTAGGTTTGCTTTCTGTTTGCTTTGTTTCTGCTCTATTTTGGGGTGTTTTGCTTTTTGTTTTTTTTTTGCTTTTTGGGTTCCTAATTTCTTTGGGTTGTTGCACCTATGCATCAGGGCTAATTTTTTTGGGATTATTCTGAATTTTTTTTTTTATAAACTCTAATCAATTTTTCATAATCAGGTGGTGGAATTCTTTTATCTGATCTTCTTTGGACTAAGAATTAGAACCACTTGTTTTAGATACACTTTGGAATATATTTGGGTCTCACATTTCATATTGTAATAAGAAATTTCTAGAGGTGCATGAGATTCTTGAGTAGTTTGGCCTGGTGAAAAATCTTATATTCTGCTTCAGTGCCACTGTGTTCCTCATCCTTGAGCATGAGTTTCATTACTTACAAAGGTGAACAAGAAAGATCTATAAATAAAAACAAAAGAGAAAAGAGGAAAATTTTGAAAATTTTGAATGAGCTTCACCTTGTCAAGAATATCCTAGTATCTCTACTGGGGCTATAAACGCTTGACTGGAAATAGAACTATGCTTGGGAGGCTCACAGTGATAACCTCATCGGGGCTATGGATGCCTGACTGGAAATGAGGCTCTATCCAAGTTGCTTTTGAAGTTTGAATCCTATGTAGCTTGGTCAAATTTACTCTGGTTCTTCTTGCACTTACATGATAAGGATCAATGCATAATACACACACTTGGACCCTAGTATAGGAAAAAGTCTTCGTACTTGTGGTTTCTGAATTTTTGTTCTTAGGAGTCTTGATGGAAAGATTGAAACCAAAGATTTTGGGTTCTTGATTCTAGTTTATCTTTGAAATCCTCTGGAGCATTTCTCCAGCGGAGTCACCATTTGTTGTGCAGTTTTTTGCACACACGCCCCACTGAAGGTGGGGACCCTCTTTTTTTGCTTTTTGGTGTTTTCAGCCCTTCTTTTCTAGGGGTTTTACTTACTTGGGTTTGTGCTTTAACGTCCAATTTTGCCAATTGAAGTGGTATTCTTTTGAACTATGTTGAAAATCTAAAGTTTTGGCTTTATCTCAGGTTTTTTACTGTTTTCGGGAAAATCTGCCTGGGTTGAATTCTCCCAATTTCCCCCTAATGTCCGAAATTGCTACTTTTGCACTACTTTCAGGAAAGTCTGCACATCCCAGATTTCCCCAAAATTCATGGCGGTGTCGAATCCCTGGAAGTCTTTTGTGACCGTGGCTATCTTGTCGAATGTATTAATGGCGTTTGTGTGGAGGTCTTTGGGCTATGATATATTGATTGTTTGGGAAGTAATTGGTCATTTGAGTTTGTGCATTTTCTTTCATTTGGGATTGTGTATTGAGGTTCTTGGTGTTTGCTGGATATCTAAATTTTTGAGGCCATTTGGATTGTGCATTTGCATTTCCTATGCGTGGGATGTATTTGGTTTGCATTGAGCAGTTATATCTCGACTTCACCAATTTCAACCTTTGCATTTCCATGGTATGTAGACGTGCCCTTTTCTCTGTTGGTTTCAATGGCTTTTCTTTGTTTGCTCGGGGAGTCCTTCGTAGGTTTCCTGGTTTTTCTGGATGTGCGTCATCATTAAGCATTTTGTGTTTTTCATTTGGCACACCAGTCCATTTTTATTGATCAGGCATGTGTGTTTTAGTCTGGTGTTGCTTCTTATTTGGGTGTTGGCTTGTTGTGGTTTCATACTCTCCATTTTGGTATATGATCAAGTCATTTGTGCTTTCATGGCAGATGTTTAGGGTTTCTGACCTAGGGCATGGCTAGTACTCTTCAAAATTCTATGAAGAGTGTCTTTAGTTCATAATTTTTTCATTAGCATCCTAGCTTGACTTGGTTTCGGAGTTCTGGCATAGATCTAGAGTGATTTGAATTGATTTGGTGAAAATACCCAGGATGTAGATAGGTTCGGGTTTTCGAGGTCTTCACGGAATTTCGCTTCCCCGGGATTCCCAAAATTTTCTATCTCCTCTTCTTTTATCACTTTCTATCAGATTTCATTTGGGTTCGCCAAAATCCGTTCCATCCGTATTTTCGCGAATAGTCTGTGTCTCTTCATTTTCCCTAAGTTAGTTATAACTATTGTTAATTTTGCTAGAATCCGTTTCCAATAGATTCTTCCGGGTGTCTTGGGGAAATGCTGAATTTGATGGTTATGGATGGTGGGTTTCTTGGTAATCTATTTGATTGATTTAAGGAGCTTATGCTAAGTATTCTCAATTCTTTTTCTTGATTAATTTGATGATTTAAATGATGTTATGCGATTTTGTATGTTGGGTTTGTTGGAATCCACCTGGTCTAGATTTTCCCGAAAATCCTTCCTAGTGCAGAATCTGTGAGGGGAGCTAAATCCTGAATTCTGAGATAATAATCATCTACACTTGTTGCTTCTTATGGATCTAATTGTGGTTACTTTTATGTGTTTATAGGTAGGATCAAGACAGAATGTTGTTGGTCGAGGCAACAGAAGGGAAACCGATCCTGGTGCAGAGGCTTCTGCCATCTTGGATGTAGAAAAGCTTAAGTTAGATACAAAGAGCAGAATTCCTGACAGTAAGTTCACCTCAATTTGGTCAGGGATCACAGATACGAATGTAGGCATGTGGGATTATGAAGAATTCAACGCTGAGATGTCAGCACCAAACCTTCCTCTGTTGTCAAGGAGAATGGTGGAATCCAGGTTGGCTCATGTGGCAGGTTTCCCTTGTACAATGCATTGCTATGATTTGGTGCTTGAGTGTGCTAGGAATTATGATAGTGGAAGACAAAGAATAATCGGTCCTCAGGGAAGGATTCTTGCTGGTTTCAATCTTGTAGCAATTTATGCAACCTTTGACATACTTGATAGGTCCCATATGGTGGGCTTTGACCTAGAGGTTGTTAGGAAGTATTATAAAGAGAACATTGTCAAATCTCAACAGGTGATTAACTCTTGGCTAGAGAAGCCTAAATCTCATTTCTCTAAGTTGCCCAAGCAACTATTTAGGCTGAAGTTCAAGAGGGAGTATTACAATGCCATCACCCTTCTCAGTAGGTTGATAGGATTGAAGAGTGCAAGTGTTTTTGAAACATGGATGTTCAATGTGATTGCTAGAATGGAATAGGGAACTGACTATCACTAGGCAAGAGTTATTATTAATATGATCCATCATCAATTGTGTAATGTCTTGTAGACCAAGACTTTCACCATGACCTCTTACCTAGTGTATTCATTGGCTAGACTTCATCCATACAAGGGATTAAGCACTAGAGGTTTTTTTGGGCAGGATGCTATCTATGAGGTTTATCCACAGTTGCATTTGACTGGTGGAAGTTACCAAAGGTCCAATGATGCCTTCACAATGTACATTACCAGACTGCTCTAGGGTGCAGAGCATGTGAGAATCTCGGTTAAGGAAAAAGAATTGATAAGGAGGTATGCAGCTTGGTTTATCCAGTTCCCAACCTTCTCATATATCAGAGTTCATGGTTTTCAGAGGGCTCCTTATAGACTCCCGAGATATCCCACTGATCATGTTGTATTGTTGGAAGTCACTAGAAAAATTTGTGACTTTCACAATGTTGTGAAGGGAGAAATGCATAAGATAGGTTTTGGGAACGATTTCCCTTTGAAGATAGGAATGGGTGAAGTTTGTGCCTCCATTCAGTCTGATCATGATTCGGAGGAGTAGATGGGTACTCTTGGGCTCTCTTTTCATTCTAAGAGAGCAAGATTTGATGTTACTAGTGAAGCTTAGAAGAAGTTCAATAGGGATTATTGTCATAAGGCTCATATTGAGGATTAATGGATTAACCTTGCCGATGAGTTTGAGGTGAAAAATAAGAGGTTTTCCAGGTTTCCAGTGGATTTGGCAAGATTATATAATGTAAAATTCATCCTAGACCAAGTGGAAGAAGATGGAAATGTGATCCAGGGTCATGTGTATGAGGTAGTGAAAGATAAACCAGTGGGAGAAGTCGACTGTTTAAATTAGGAAAAGACTGACTTAAACCAGGTTATGGCTCCAGTAATTAAGTATACAAAAATGTGGTTAAAGAACAAGATGATGGAGTTGGAGAGCAAGGGTGTTCCATGCACCTATAAGTTGATGGGAGACTTAGAGTCTCATTCTACTTCTGAGGCTTCACTTGAACCAGACCAAAAGGGTAAGGATAAAGTGGATTCTCCTTTCAGAAGTCAAGTAAGAGAGGTGCAAGCTGAAAAGGCTGTAGAGGTGGTCAAATAGACGAGGCCTATTGCCAAGAAGAGGAAGCATGCCTCTAAGAAGGAAGTTTAGAAAAACCAAGAGGAGGAAGAGGCTGAAAGTGTTCATGCACTAATTAAGAAAAGAAGAGTCACAATGACATCCTATAGGGTGGAGGAAGTTCCTAAGGCTGACAAGGAAATTGAGCAGCTAGTGGTAGAGGTGGATAGCTCAGGGGAGAAGGCACAAGTCTATATGAGGAGATCAAGGACTCCTTCTCTAAGGGATATTGTAGCCAAGGAGAGTGTTTCAGTAAGTATCCCTATTACTGAACATGTTGGTCCCTCCATTCCTCAAGATTTTGGTAGTGTAAGGGGAGAATCAAAACAAGATGAAAGTCCTAAGAATTTGGTTGAGGAATAGTTCCAAGAAGGATACCTCTTTAATGCAGAGGAAAAAATTGATAAGGTGGTCCAATCTCCCTTGGTGGCACATGCAGTCTCTCCTACAAGAGAACAAATGGACAGGTCTCCTCAAAAAGAGGAGGAAATACCAGCTAGGGCCCCCTCACCAGTGGAGTTTGTTGTGGAAGAATAGGTGCTACAGGAAGAGAACCCAATGGTGAATGTTCCTAAAAGTCCAAGTGGTGTGAAGGATGTAACTACTGATCAGCTGGAGAAAGATCAAGATAAACAAGACACAGTGTCTACTGGGTCTACTATTCCAGATTGGCTTGAGAGGGAATTAAAGAGAAAAATGGTAATAGTGGAGGATGCTCCTCCCAATTGGGATTCCCTCATGGCTACTATAGAAAGGGAGAAGACAAAAAAGAAGATAAGGGTTGTATCTCGGATTGAGAGGGATGGATTAGGTAACCGGGTGGCCCATATTGCTACCCCTGCTCCAACCAAAGATAGGGATAATGTGACTTCCCAAAACTATAATGTGAAGACTATTTATTTGGGACATGCTACTGTTGAGCAAGATATTGAAGAGTAGGAGGGTTCGAGTGCAGTTATTGTGGAGAGATTGAAAAAGGCAGTACAAACTACGCATCAGCTAGAGAAGGAGAATAAAAAACTAAGGAAATACTAGCAGGATTTGATGAAACCCTTGCAAGCTATTGGCTCCTCCTCCTGTGCTGCGGGATTCCTACCCCAGGAGACAATTTCTAAGTTAGAAAAGATGAAAGGTACTTCACATGCTACGGTTACTTGGTTGCAAGGTGTCCAAGCTAAGGGAGATGAGGCCATTAAGGGCATATTATCCATTGGAGGGGATGCACTAAGGTCGATTGATTGGTTAAAGTCTACATTGGCACAAGATAATGCGGATACCAACCTCTTGTTGCAAAGGACTATAACTATCATTGGGTTCATTGAAGACAAATTAGTACAGTGCAAGATTCTCCCTTTTTCGAGAGTTTCTGAACCTTGGGAGTGGTTTGAAATCCTGTAAATGAGGCAGAGGGCCTTGAAAAAGATCCAAAAATAGGTGAAGAAAATTGAGGATGCCCTGACTGGTGTTCATGAGGTGCATTTCATTCTTTGAGGTCATGACTAGGAGGAAGAAGTTTGCTCCAAAGCATCTCAGTTTGGAGCAACTTAGAGAATGGTGGAGAGATGTGTATTCTCTAGTCAACGAAAGGCCAATTACTGAACATTAGTTGGATGATGCTGCAACTTACATTGTAGTCATTGATAGATATTTGACCAATAAAATCGATTGGGATGGTACAATAAGGTAGGTAAGAGAAGATATCAAGACTCTTGAGAGAAAGATTAGGGTTTTGCATGTGCCACCTATTGCTGAGTTGGATAGGGTCCTATTGGCCATACATGGTGAAGAAGATAAAGCTAAGGACAAGTATATGGAGTGATTATATAGAGTTACTTTGATATTTGTGCTTCCCATTAATTCACATGTATTGGGCCGACCTTTTGATATCTTGGCGGTTTTGGATGAAATTGGTGCCAATGGCACATTTCATGTGGTTTGAATGGCTTTTTGGCCGACCTCTTGTAGGTCATGTGTTTATTGTAAATTATAATTTGGGCTGACCTATCTTCTGTATTCTTTATAAAAACGGGCATGTTTCCTCCTTTGGATATAATAGAAGGAGATTGGAAAATAGAGATAGAAGGATAAGTAAATCAGGAGAAGGTAGCTAGGTGGTATTAGAGCAGGTTAGGGTTTATCTTCAAGCAAATGTTATAACAAAGAACTAGAATTGCTGCCATTTTTGGATGATTTAATATAAGAGGGATATTGTGTTTGGTATCTATCTTCTGGAATCTCATCTGGCATGGTTCTTGTTATTATATCTTTCAAATTGCTTAATGTTTATGGTTAAATGATTTTATAATGCTTAGGGTTTCATGTTTGGAATGTTTGCAGCGATCTCTAGTCCATACTTTTTGTAGTTAGTTGATTGTTAGCTGCTTTGCAAAGGTAGCCTGGACTTATATTTGTGCTTAGTTCAATTGTGAAGGTTTATTCATCTCAATTGTTGTAGGATTGACTGAATGAATGTTTATGATTTGAAAATATTTCAATACCTTAGAAGATTGCACTATTTCTATGGAATTGCAGATTCATCTGGGTCAAGCAAAAAATAGTTTATGAGAGATCGGTCCATTTTAAGCATTTTATTCTTTTGCATTTTCAATCTTAGGGTTAGAAGTAGTTTTAAGTTTATCTTTTGTTGTTTCTTTACTATTTAGATTCCAATCAAGTTTCAAAGTATCATTTTAGTGTCTATATTTGATAAGATTCGAAATCCAGTGTTGCTCGTAGTAAGGTCCCATTGTGATTACTAACATTTTCACATTATCTCTGAGTTGTTTCACTGCATTGTCAAGACTTGACATTAGAGACCTTGGGGTTATCTCTTTTCCATAGAGATCTACCTTTCAAGAGAGATACAATATTACATTTTATCTAGGTTGTTGTTGTGTAGAAAAACACCATCAACAAAGATCATGCCCTCTTTTGTGAAAGACACGATAGGATCTTCGTCCGGTGAACTAAAAAATCTTATAACGTAGTGAGCACTCATTTTGAGTCACTACAAAAAAATTATATGGAAAAAGTACAAAAGGAATTTGATGTTAAAATATTCAGTGGATTGAAGGTATTGATTGCCAAAGACAAAACTATTTTAGCCACATGTATAAAGAATGTACATAATTCTTTATTAGAAGGTGGTAAGATCTATAAGGCATGTTTATCTTTTTCAAAGTTTACTGAAGAAAATGAGAAGAAAATAAAATATCTTGAACAATAATTAAGCTCCATTTCTAATGGATTTGATCCTCTATGTGGTGGTATTGGAAAAAAAAAATATTAAGTAATGTATTTTCTTGATAAGATAAAAATCTTGGAACATGAGAATAATAAAATCATTGCTAGAACATGTGAACATAGAGGGACAATTTGTCCAAAGATTGACATACTCTCAAGTGATCTAAAAGAAGGAGAGGACTCTATGGTAGTTGGTGATCCAACCAGCTTGGAATTGGTAGAGACACAATCTTATCTGATCTATTGCCATATCACAATCATGGAGAGTCTCAAAATATTTTGGGACACCAACCTGATTCAGTTGAAGAAAGACTTTGCAGATATTTTTTAGCTCTTGTAAGTAAAAGAAACATTTCTGCATAACAGTTTTGATTGATCCATTTTTGGTGTTTGATCCCTACCTTTTCCATTGATGTTAATGGGGGAGAAGTGTGGAGTGAAAAAGACTTAATCATCTTAGGGGGATAATTGCATTTTTTAATTTTGGAGAAGGAAGTGTAGTCTATCTTGGTACTTATTTGGCACTTAGTGATTTTTCACTAACTATTGCCATCAATGCCAAAGGGGGAGATTGTTGGAAAGAGACACTATAGTATCACTTAGTGTTTTCATTCATAACAACTCAAGTCGATGATCAAATACACACATTATCATTTGATCATACCGATAGGAAGATTGCAGATTGGTAAGACAAAACAAAGTATCTAATTCCACAATGTTCATCGATCTGTATGAAGATTTCAGGTTATTATTTTGTGTTGTGTGTCTCAGGAATTTTTTTTTGGCATATTATCTCTGTTACTTCTAAATTTTAGTGTCTTGTATCAATTCGTGTGGAAGTTAGGAGGTTTGGTTATCTTATTCTCAGTCTTTCTTGTATTGGAGCCGACTTCATGAATATATTGTGTTGCAGATGTATAAGGAATAATTAAATAAAAAAAATTGTGTTGTATCATGGTTTTTTGAGTCCCCTTTATGTCTTAACCAAATTTGGAGGATACACATAAATATTTAATCATGGATCTAGCCGACAAAGTGTAATAGAATCCTATGTTGCGGATATATATATATAAGATCATTTGTATCATTTTTCATGATGTATGAGTTGTGTATAGGTGAGAATTGTGAATTAGAGTAGAGAAGAAGAACGATTAAGCATGGTTTCAATTGTACATAAAAGATATGTATTGTGTGTATGAGAAAAATAGAGCAGAAGTATAGAATCAATGTGTAAGGCAACAAATCTATTATTAAGCTTAACTGGAACTGTAATCAATAATTTTTAGATGCTACTTTTCTCAGTTCAAACTCTTGGATGGTTTTAATCTGATTGTCTTTTGTAAGGAAGTGAGCCTTCCCTTTGAGCAGTGAGCTCTAGGCAGTGCACCTAAATGCAAGTGCATTCCCCCTTTGTAATCTTTATTTGAGTATACTCAAATCATAATTATGGATTGGCCATCCACCATGGTTTCTCCCCTAACATGGTTTCTGCATAAAAATCTTGGTGTTATAGTGTTGTGTTTATTTTCCTATTTATGCATTATGATTGAATATTGTTAATACTTTGAAGATAAAGGATAATAAATTTATTTTTTGTACAACACTAATTCACCCCCCCTCTTAGTGTAGCTTGTGTCCAACAAAATTTACACATGTGTTCGAAGATTTGTCGAAGGATACTAACATTATCTTGACGGGTTAAGGATTTAGAAAGAATGTCATCAACATAATCTTATAAGATTTTATGAATGTAATCATGAAATATTAAAGTCATTGCATGCTGATTTGTAGTGCTAGGATTCTTTAAACCAAAAGGCATGATAACCAAACAAAATTTTCCCCAAGTAGATGTAAAGGTCATCTTGTATTGATCTTGTGGGTTTATGAAGATTTGATTATACCCAGAAAATCCATCCATAAAGGATAACAAAGCATGTCCAATAGTGGAATCCATGATCATGTCGATATTAGGAAGAGGAAAGTTGTCTTTTATAGAGGCTTTATTCAAGTCTCTAAAATTCGTACATATCCTAACACGATTATTGGGTTTGGCCACTGCAAAAATGTTTGATATCCAAGGAGAATAATAAATGGGGCGATGAAACCTATGTCAAGGAGATTTTCAGGTTCTCCTTTAACATGAAAGGCTATCTTAGGATTCATTTTTCGAATCTTTTGGTGAATAGGCTTGGCATTTTCAGCAAGGAAAATGTTATGATTAACTATCTTGGGATCTATTCCAGGCATATCAGAATATTTCCAAGCAAATAGTTTAGGAAAGGTATGACACAAGGTTGCAAGATCCTCTTGTTCTTCATCATCAAGGCACTTCCCAATCTTAATGACTTTATCTTTATCATCGATATCCATTGGTATGTAAAGAGTATCTCCTAAAGGGAGTGAATTAGACATAGGAACTTTAGGATCATATGGTTCCATGCTTGTGTGAGGTTCATTGACATTACTAATGGTGGGCTCAGAACTTATCATAAAACAAGAGGCATTTATCATGGGGCGAGAAGTCCTATCTGAAGCACCTAACAAGTGTTTCAAATATTCGTCGTGATGAACATAGGTGGAGAGGGGACAATCCACATCAATAAATTTAGGATTTTTAAGCATGAGGTTGGTTCTCGATGTGCATGTGATAGTGTTGATGTTAAGGGAAGTTCGTTCATCGACTTTTGTAACTTTAGAAAAGGAAAACCCTAGACTAGTCTTAGTTCCTTGCGTATTAGGTTCAATGGGCACATGAATGCCTTGTTCATGCTTGCCATATCCTTTACCATTGGAGCCTAATTGTTTCACAAGATCATAACCATGTCCATAAATTATTTCCATTTATTGTGGGTTAGGTGGCTATTGATAATCTATCTCATCAAAAATTGTTGTATATGTATTTTCGTCCAAACAGGCGAAGGTAGATGTGTGGGAAGAGTGTCCTTCATGTTGGAAATAGAGGAAAATTGGTTTTTCTTGTTGGTTATCCTCTTTTCATGTGACAATACACTCACCCATAAAGGAAGGACTAAATTATAAAGATCCCCAATCATCACCAAGTAAATTAAACTTGGGTTTATTGTGTGGTTGATCCTTCTTAGAAGGGAAAATATTGGAGGTAGGAATTAAGGTATTGAGAGGACTTGATGTGCCCTTTTGAAGTTCTAAGAAAATTTCAAGCTCATGATCTAT
The DNA here is from genome assembly GCA_007115665.2 of Sequoiadendron giganteum. Lineage (NCBI taxonomy): Eukaryota > Viridiplantae > Streptophyta > Pinopsida > Cupressales > Cupressaceae > Sequoiadendron > Sequoiadendron giganteum. Next base: position 434,448,492 of record CM021102.1, on the reverse strand, counting down.
GTCAAACTGATAAACTTTTTTATTATAGACATATTTCATTTTGCAATGAAGGGTTGAGGGTATCGCATCCATCTCATGTATCCAAGGTCTTCCCAAGAGCAGATTGTAGGAAAGGTCATAGGGCATGAAATGGATAGGAGTTTGCAACGTAACCATTCCGATAGTAATGGGTAAGGTGATGAAACGAAGGGGTTGCTTCATAACATTGTCAAATCCTCTAATGGATAAGGGAACAGATTGGATTTGTGATCTATCCACACATAACCTATCAAGAAGCTTCACACTACACACATTCAGGGAAAAGCCATTGTCAACGAGGGTCCATTTGATACCTATCCAATCATATTGGGCTATAATCATAAAGGATTCATTTTTCTTTCTTAATTCTAATGGAGGGAGCTCATGTTGATATAAATTAATGTCAACATTAGTTTTGTTCATTTCGTTTAGGAGAGCTACCACATCATTAAAATTTGTACTAGGAGGGACCACTATCTGTTGCAATGCTATTTGAAGCATAGAATGATAGTTAGGGGAATTCTGAAGGAGATCCCAAAGGGATATCTTGGAGGGAGTGTTCTTAAGTTGTTCAACCAAATCATACTCCCTAAGTTATGAGTTTAAATGAGGAGCCACAGGTAAGATAGGATTGGGCAATGGTAGGGAAGTTGAGGTAGTTGTTTGTTAGGGATGTGGGTTATTGCGAGTATAATGAGTATGAGAAAAAATATCATGCTTAGGAGGGTAAAGGGTAAACTTAGGTTGGGATGGGGTTGGAGGTTTATGGGAATGTGGGTAGAGAACAAGTTAAGGTTGGATGGCATTGACATATTTTGTTTTAGGTTGTTCATCACAAACCCTAGTGGATGAAGTAGGTGAGATGAAATCTTGAACAACGTAATCTAACATACCCATCTCATCAAAAATAAAGGGTTTAGGAGGTAATGGAGGGGAGGTTTTGACTGTATCATCACCAGCCTTAGTGGATGAAGTGAGTGAGAGAAATCCTTGAAGGGCTTCATCTAACTTATTTTCTATTTCTTCAAGTTCATGTTCTAATAAATTTATTTTGAAAGAACTAGGAAGTAAAGCAGAAATGAAACATGTAAATCTATAATGCTACTCATAAATGCCATTACAATAAAAGGTGTTTAAGCTGCTGACAACCAAATAAAAAAAAATAACTAATCTGAAACACAGTATCTGTGTATGTTAGAAATGTGCAAATCAAATTGAATCTAAACTAATACACTAATGAAACATTAGATTGAAGAAATTAAATTAAAGAAAGTAAATGCAAACTCTAAACCACAATTTCTTCAAATTTGTTCCATTGTCCTCTATCTCCAAGGATTCATTTCAAGATGCTTGCTCTCAGTTTGTTTAAAACAACAGCTTGTAGAATTGGCAGCTTGAGAGAATGAGATTATTAAAAATGCATATGCATTGCTACAAGATTAAGCTATGAAAATTGAAATGCTATGAATGCTAATATGTGACTATAGTAACTGCGCATGAAAATTTAAGATTCGAGGTCCTTTTCCACTCACAAGAGAGCTGTATTTATAGATTTTTAAAGGTACGAATTCAATTGGCCAAGATCGACAGTCGAGTTCAAACCTGTTAAAATGAACGGTGAGAGATTGAGAATTCAAAAAGAAGATGGAATTCCAAGAGATGGATGGAGAATGAAGAGACAAATTGAAAGGTGTCTCCCATAATTAAATAAATAAATATTCAATTATGTGTGCAAGAAATATGAAAAGGTTTTAATTAAATATTGAAAATATTTAATTATGTGAGAATAGAAAAAGCCTTTTAATTAAATATTAAGAATATTTAATTTTGTAGGAAGAGTGAGAAATTTGGAAATGTTTTATAATGAAATATCAAAAATATTTAATTAAATGTGGAAAGAAAAATATCATTTAAATTTATAATTTAAACTTGTGATAATTAATGTAAATAAATTGTAAAATCTATTTAATTAATTAAGAAGAAGATAGCATTGATTAAATAAACTTTATTTATTTAATTAAATTAGCAGAATTGGAAAATGAACAATATAAGTATGTAATTAAATTTATTTATATGTAGATGACTTAAGAATATTAATTAAATAATTCATATTTAATTAATTAACAGGTTCGATTAACCATGACCAATTTTAGATATGTACATTTGCCCCTCTTTGAAGTGATGTGTTTTACGCATTGCTTTAAAGAATTTGCCCCTGACTTTGAAAAATTTACTAATGATGCTATATGCCCCCTCAAGAGATAAATCGCATGATGAGAATGATTATGAGACTGATTTGGAAGATTTTCAGATGATTTCGAAGAAAAATTGGCGATTTCACTCTCGAAATAGCACATTGCACAATAATTAATGCTATTTTTACTCCTTTAAAAGGTAAAAAAGGTGAGAAGTCACTTTCATTTGAACAGTAACTTTTGAGGATTTTGGAGCTCTGAGAGAGACATTCGCAATGCCGATCTAGTATGAGTGCCATAGATTTGAGTGAGGCCGCTGTCATCAGAGACCACCTGCATATGGACCTCCGGTAAGTCGAGCCAAACCTCTCCATCAAATTTTTAATGATTTTTAGATGTTTTTTCGAGCTTTTTAAATTTTTTAAATTTTGTTTTAGTGCATACAAGCCTTAGTTTAGTGCATATGGTAGATAAATCAGCACATCCAAAGTGGCGCATAGGTGCAAAACAGTCGCTTATAGATGCCAAATAGTCGCTCATAGGTGATTTAGCGCATAGGATAGATCAAATCGTGCATCCATGACATTTGCTTGCGGAGGATAATAGATTAGTGCATAGGTTAGATTAGCACATAGATGAACTATTTTAGTGCATCTGATTGATAAAGTAGCGCATTCATAGACTGTTTTAGCGCATACATGGATTTTTGTTGAATTTCAAGTTTTGAAGAAAAATTGATGCATGCTTGATGATTGTTGCTAGACTAGTCAATAGATTTTTCGCTTTTGAATATCATCAATGATTTAGATTTGGTAAATTTGTCTTCTTGCTTGAAGAACAAATAGGTCTGACAAATTTGCTTCCATGCAATATGAAAGCAAAGAAAAATGATAAATTTGCTTTCCTGATTGGAAGTCAAATAGATAGATTCTGAGTCACGATGACTATTATATCTGTTTCCATGCAATATGAAAAACAAATAGTATTGATAGATTTTCTTTCCTGTTTGAAAGTCAAATTGAGTCATGATGATCGTTAAATTGGTTTCCATGCGATATGAAAAACAAATTGAAATTGATTTGAAAATGCTTGATGTATTGATTGATTGATGATATTCATTACTGATTGATTTGCATGCTTACTTGATGATATTGTAAAGGAGGAATTTAACCTCCTCCAGTCAAAGAGATATTTTCGTAGACATGGGAGATGATTCCCCGACTGTCCCATGAGGATTTAGGAGTGATAGACTAGTGTGGATTGAGAGCTTTGTTGAGTATCCTGCAATATCGAATTAACAAGGCTCTATTGACTGCCTTAGTGGAGCAATGGCACAGCGAGCATAACACCTTCCACTTGCTGATAGGAGAGATCACAGTGACTCCGGAGGATGTTTACAAGATTCTGGGTATTTCTGTGGTTGGAGAGCTTGTGATTTATGATCACAAGGAGATCGGGGGGACAAATGCCTTGAGACGGGTCATCTAGGATCCTCATTTCTGCGGATATGAGATTCCTTGGAAGGAGATGATAGAGGGATATGCCCCACTGCCTTCTGTTTTAGTAGGGATGATTGGTGGTTTCCTTTGTCATGATCGTAGGGCAAAGGGACTATCAGTTGGGTGGGGTAGGATCTTGGAGGACATGCTTCTCCACCGCACCAGATATGCATGGGGGTCATGCATGCTTGCCCATATGTACCATGACCTTCATCAGGCCATATATACAAATGGGAAGAGTCTCTCCTATGGAGTCACTCTACTTCAAATTTTTGTATGGAAGCATTTTTCCATCACACGTCCCATTGTTCAGAGGGACCGTCCCCTAGGGTTCCCATATGTCTATGCATACACAGAACCTCTTGTCCAACTGAGGCTAGGCAAGTTGGAGTACTGGTGGTGGGTACTTGATAATTTGGATACAGTCATCTAGTGACCGTATGTGGACTATGACCCATGGCAGGCAGATGACATAGAGCTACCATATGTGATGAGGTCCAAATACTTGATTGGACGTACCCCATTCAACATTGAACGATTTTTGGGCCGGAGGGTTCTAAGGCAATTTGGATGGGTACAGATGATGCCATAGGGGGTAGCACACTATGCCAGGCATCAGGGGGATGTATTAGAGTGGGGGCCAATTTTGACCATTGAGGTAGCCAAAGAGGAACATTTTGAGCTACAACCGGAGGATTGGACTGTACAGACAGAGGTCACAGATGCAGGGATGATAGATGACTATGCTGCATACTTCTATACACATCCTTTCCCTAGATTCACTAGTCTAGATGAGCCTGCCCCATTGATGGGAGGTCCAATTATTCTGCAGGGCGACAGCAGCCACAGGGTCAGGGACAGGTACTGGTAGAGCAGGCCGTAGATATCGGTGGGGTGGACATGGATGTGGATGATGAGAGCTCCAAGGATGAGGAGATGGATGAGGAGTCAGATGACTCAGACAATGGGTATGATGGGGGTGGTGGGAGATAGAGATTGTGCTTTGATATTCCCTTCAGCATGAGGCCATGGACATCCAGAGTGGTGGGTCAAGCCAGCACTTAAGTGCCACGCATCACTATCAGAGCTTTGTCATAGGGATAGGTGGATGCTTTGTAGGCTGAGATTCAGACTCTTAGGAGTCAGTTAGCACAGGCACAGGTGACCATCAGTCAGCTACAGGGATATATAGCATAATCGCCACCTCCTAACCCACAGATAGTTTAGTTCATAGCCGAGAGAGATAGCTTTAGGGAGCGATGCATATAGGCTGAGGGGGTAGCCGAGAGACTATTGAGATCAGTGGAGAGCACCTCTATTGAAGAGGCTATGGCAGGGAGTTTAGAGACTGCTCGGGAGGTTGAGTACTACAGGATGAGGTATTTTGAGGCAGTGCCACCTGAGCGGCGGATAACATTTACACAGTCAGGTACTTGGACTCGGACCCACTCACGCAGTCATTCCAGGAGTGCTACCAGGAGTGTGGGTCAACCGGTCAGACGAGAGATTGGCACTTCTAGCAGCAGAGATCCAGTGAGACCTGCTACCTTAGGAGGCAACAACAGCCATGTTCCACGACTAGATGCCCCTCAGTGATGAGCATTTTCTACACACATTGTATTCGATATATATTTTTAAACATTTGATATCCTTGTATTTTTTTACATTTTTTTTGATGAGATCTATGATATGCAGTGGTGATTTGATTATGCATGTGTTATGGATGTATATTTTTTCCTTTATATGCTATATCATGTATGATGATGAAATAATGATCTAAATGATTTTTTTCTTTTATCTCGTGATGTATGCAATGAATGTATGGTGCAGGATGTAAAATGTTTTATGATGATGTAATATGTAATGGAAATGCACTAAACTTATATGATGCAATGAAAAATGATCATGATAACCTAAGTGATGATGTGAAATGGAATGAATGCAATTTTATTTATGAATCTGTGTTAATGAATGATTTAAGACAACGATCATGCATATAATTTGTAATGATGGAAAATGATAATGAATAGAATAATGAAATGAAATGATGATGCAAGAATGCAAGTGTGATGGAAAATGATGTGAAATGAATGTGAATGATAATGAAAATGAGATGTAATAAATGTCCAGTCATACTCAACCATTGGTTGAAAAAGATAATCAAGAATTGTGATCCATCCTCAAAAATCTATTTTTAAAAAGATCCTCTAAATTCAAATGAATTATGCAGTCCTAAATGAAGTATGCAATCCTAAATGAAATAATGATCCATTCTCCTTGTTCCCATTTCCTGTTGTGTTTAGTTGTCATCATTGAGCCTTTTGATATGTTGAAAGTTAGTACAAGCATCAAAGGGTATGTTAGCACCAATGATGACCTAAGTACTGCTTTCATAATGTTTAATGTAGCAAGTTAATACAAGCATCGAGGTATATTTGAACCAAGATGACTTGAGTATTGCTTGCATAAACAAACAAAATTCAACCATTTTTTCATGCAAATTCTGAAATGTCATCAATGATATGTTGTAGAACTTGTCCTGCGACCAATTTGCACAATACTAATGATTATCTTACAGACAGCTAGGAAAGAAAAATCATACTTCTTCCTTGTGATTCTAGTTCAGTACATCATTGAACCACTCCAAAGATATGATGTCATCAAATATCAAAACAACATTTTGAAACTTATGCTTTTAAGTTTTTCATTCATTTTATTTAGATTAAGATCATCCAATTTTTTTTTAAAATTATCTTTCAAAAGAGTCATGTAAGCTTAGTTTGATTGGACAAGACTGTTGTTTCCGATACCCTGATGCTAAACACACGCTGCTGACTACCTGCTAGAAAAGCGAACTGCCCCCTAGTGACCTTGTACTCTGACTCTTGCTAGACACAATTGTTGCAAGGGATACTCCTCAAATCATCAAGCCATGATGGGATCCTCTTCGTTCCAAGGAAAAATGACACAAATGCGAAGGATCAGGTGTGTGCGCGATGCCGATGAAAAGGATGCATATGCAGAATGAATCCTAATAGATGAGAGAGCCAAATAAAACCACAAATAATGCCTGTTTGCTAGGTTTTCACTATTTATTTTTATTGTACTTTTTTTTGATTTTATGATTTTTTTGTTATTACCAAGACGCCTGTTTTCCAAGTTTTCATCAAGGCAATTTTTTAAATTTTTTTTAGGACTTTTTATATTGTTTTTGATATTTTCTCAAGTGTAGAACCTCTTCAGATGGATGTTGTTAACTGGATCTTCAAACAGGTCCCCTTCTACTATTGACAACTGATATGCCCCTGATCCGTATGCTGCAACGATAACGAACGGGCCCAACCAATTTGCTTCAAACTTGCCTTTCTTTTCCCGATCTTGTTGATTTCGAGGGTTTCCTCTGAGAACCAAATCAGCCACTTGAAAATTTTGTGGTTTGACTCTATGATTATTGTTGTAGGACATAATTTGTTGATACCCCTTCAAATGATTTACCGCAGTTTGTTGTCGTTCATCAAGCAATTCTAGCTCTTGCAACCTTCATACTTTGTAGTCTTCGTCATTGATTAGCCCTTTGAGTGATACTTGAAGTGAAGGAATCTCAACTTCTAGTGGTAGAATAGCCTCTGCTCCATAGACAAACGCATAAGGAGTAGCTCTTATTGGTGTGCAAATGCTTGTTCGATAGGCCCATAATGCTGGATTCAATTGGACATGCCAATCATGGCCTACTTCATTCACTATTTTCTTCAAAATCTTTAGAATTTTTTTGTTTGAAGCTTCAACTTGACCATTCCCTTGTGGATAATAAGGTGTAGAGAACTTGTGTTGGATGCGAAATCTTTCACACAATTCATCAACGTCCTGATTTTTAAAAGGTCTACCATTGTCTGTGATAATGTAGTTAGGAATGCCATATCTGCAAATGATATAATTCAAGATGAACCAAGAGATTTGTTTGCCTGTAACTATTGTTAGAGGAACAACTTCAATCCATTTAGTGAAATACTCAGTGGCTGTAATGATAAATTTATGTCCATTTGAAGATGATGGATGTATCTTGCCAACCAAATCCAATCCCCACTGAGTGAAAGGCCATGTTGTGGTGAAGGGTTGCAATTCCTGAGTGGGAGCATGAATGAGATTCCCATGAACTTGACATTTTGTACATTTCTTCACAAAAGTGAATGATTCTTTCTCCATGGTTGGCCAATAATATCCTAATCTTACAAGTTTCTTTGCTAAGGTTAGTCCACTTGAATGTGTCCCACAAATTCCACCATGGACCTCTTGTAAGGCCTTTTCCGATTCATCGCATTCAAGACATCTAAGGAGAGTACCATCTAGGCCACGCCGGTATAAGACGTCAGCAATTAATGTGTAATGGGATGATTGACGAATGAAATTTCATTTTTGGTTCCTAGACAAGCCTAAGGGTAAAGTAGTATCCTTCAGGTAAGTGTAAATTTGGCCATATAAGGAAGAGTCTGAACTTGTAAGATGGAAAATGATTTGCATTTTAGGATTGTCATGGGCGGGAGAAACCAATTGTTCCACCAAGAAATCATACCGTCTTTGATTATCTGACAATTGGAGTAGGGAGGCGATTGTAGCCATAGCGTCTGCTGCTTTATTATCAATGCGTAGAATCTGCATGAACTTGATGTTGTTAACAAAGTATTTATTGAGATCTTCCACCATTCTTTTGTGAGGTATCAACTTGTCATCTTTAGTGTGATATTCATCATTGATCTGATTTATAACAAGTTGCGAATCACTGAAAACTTGAAGTTCTACGATTTTCCAATCTACTGCAATTTTCATGCCGATTATCAATGCCTCATACTCAACTATGTTGTTTGTGCAAGGAAACATTAGCCGATAAGATTTTGGGATTGTATGTCCTTCAGGTGTAATAAAAAGAATCCCTACTCCTAAACCATGTTGAGTATAAGAACCATCAAAGTAGAGTGACCATGACTGTTGGATATTTGCTACAAAAATATCAACATCAAGAAAATCAACATGTATTGGGTGTTCCGCTGGCATTGGTGCTTCTGCTAATTGATCTAGAATTACTTGTCCCTTTATAGATTTTCGATCCACATACTAAATATCAAACTCGCTTAAGATCATAACAAATTAGCTAACCTTCCAGTTAAGGTTGCCTTACTTAGAAGATATTTGAGTGAGTCAATCTTAGCCACTAGCTTCACTATATGAGTTAGCATGTAGTGTTGTAATTTTTGAGAAGTAAATACTACCACTAAACAAGCTTTTTCAATGAAGGTATTATTTAGCTCATGACTTGTTAGGGTTCGGCTGATGTAATAAATGGCTCGTTCTTTTCCTAAGTTGTCTTCTTGTGCCAATAATGCTCCTAAAGACACTTTTGTGGCAGCAATATATAATATGAGAGGTGCACCCTGTACTGGTGGAATCAACACTGGTGGATTCTTGAGATACTACTTTATCTGATCAAATGTTGCTTCACATTTATACTCCCACTTGAATGGAACATTCTTATGCAAGAGATGTGTAAATGGAAAACTTTTATCTACCAATTGAGCAATGAATCTTCGAATGGATTGTAACCATCCCTATAAAGAGTGCAGTTGACTAATGTTCCTCGGTGGCAGCATATCAAGAATTGCTTGAACCTTAGTTGGATCCACCTCAATTCCCTTTTCTGACACAATGTATCCTAGTAGCTTTCCAAATTTCACTCCAAAGACACATTTCTTTGGATTAAGTCTTACTTTGAATTGTTCCATTCTTTTGAAAATTTTAGACAAGATATCGATGTGTCCTTCTCTAGTGTTAGACTTGGAAAGAAGATCATCAACATAATCCTCCATGAATGTATGCATCATATCGTGAAAAATTGTTGTCATTGCTCATTGGTATGTAGCTCCTGCATTTTTTAATCTAAATGGCATTACATTCCAGCAATAGGTACCCCAAGGACATGTAAATGCTATTTTATCCTGATCTTCTGGTGCAATCTTTATTTGGTTGTATCTTGAAAATCCATCCATCAATGAGTACATTACATGTCCAATAGTTAAATCGACAATCATATCAATTTTTGGTAAGGGAAAGTCATCTTTAGGACATGCTTTATTCATATCCTTGAAATCTGTGCAAATTCTAATCCTTTCGTCTGGCTTTGAAACAGGAACGATAGTGGAGATCCACTCCGCATAGTCCATGGACCGAATGAATCCAACATCTAAGAGTTTCTTTAATTCCTCTTTAACCAATAATGCCACATGTGGATGCATTTTTCTGAGTTTCTATTTTATAGGCTTTGCCCCCGGTGTAATAGATAAATGATGCATAATGAGATCTAGATCCAATCCAATCATATCTATGTAGGACCATGTGAAACTGATCTGATTATCTTTGAGAAATTCTATGAATCTAGGTACTTCTTCATCTATCAGAGATGCAGCCAATTGCAAAACTTTAGGCTTTTCTGTAGTACCTATATTGAGTGCCTCTGTCAATTCGATTAAAATGGAAGATCTTTCCTGATAATACTCTGGAAGAGTGTCAAGTTTCCCATCCTCTGGTGCATTTGAAAGGTTTTCACCATTGGATACACTTTTTATTTTCCTCTTTTCTTGATCTAATACTACCTTTGTTAGGTTTTCACCATTAGATCTTTTTTTCATTTTTCCTTTTTCTTGATCTAATACTGCTTTGTTAGGTTTTCACCATTAGATCTTTCTTTTATATTATTTATTTCATAGCTGAGAAACTTGGCACTTTCGTATCGAAAACCTTGATCTTGTGATTCCCCAGTGGAACTTGTTTCGGATTGGGATGAACAAAGAAAGTTTATTATGGTTTCGTCATTTGGAAAATTTGGAACATCAATGGGTGCAATTTGTTCCCAATCAATGAGTTCAGGGTAAACCAAAGGTAATGGATCATTAGGATGAATAAGGTCATTGGCTGTGAGGGTCATGATGTTATTGTCAATGTTATTATGGGAGAAGTCTAGGATGGTATCTTCCTCAGAATGATCTATCTCACTTTGAATCGAATTGGTCTCACTAGAGTCATGATCACTTTGTAGGATATAATCAAGTGGAGGTCTTGAGCTTTCTCCTTGTAAGAATGTAGGTGAGAATTTGTGTATGACATCCACCCGTTTATCTCTCTAGAATTTATCATCATAGATGGTGTCCCATTCATACTCATTGGAGTCAGTGTCAGAATCATTTTCTTGAATTTGTAGAATGGTTTCAGCTAACTCCTCATTTGATGGTATATGTACTACTTCTTCCTTAGTATCTTCAACATATCCTAACCTAGTCTTATCCTTTGGGTGCATTGTTTTTAATTGGATAGGTTCAACAATACCCTCCTTCCTTTTACCTAGAGGGCCAGTTCCTTCATAACCGATTCGTTGCATGATGGCATAACCCTTTCCATATTGTTTTGTGGGTAATTTGATATGCTGTATGGATTCTTCTTCATCTTTATAGAGCCAATCAAGAATAGCTCTATCTTCCCCTTCATTTTCTTTGATAAACATCCCATTAAACTTGGTGATGGGGGTAGAAGTTGAGGCTAAAATTGTTGCAGCCTGTTGTGTAGATGTTGAGGGCTGACCATGAGATCTTAGAGATAGGGGTAGATTAGAAAGAGGTAAAGAATATTCTCCTACCCCATTATCTTTCAATTTTAACTTGGTGCCAAAATTGCTTATCATTTATTGCACTTGTTCTTTGTTTTTAGAGGTAGAGATGGCCAAAGCCTCTCTATTATGTGGGATGAATGTGTCCTGAGTTGCTCTTAGGTTAGAACAAGTTTGATTACTATTGTGATCAGCGGATATTGTTACTTCCTGTCCATCATATGGAAACTTCAAACACTAATGATAAGTAGATAGAACAGCTTGCTTGTCATGAATCCATGGATGACCCAATAGTATGTTATAAGTTAGATCTTGATCGAGAACCTAACAAAAAGTATTCTTCACAACAGGTCCCACTCTGATTGGTAGCGTGATGAGACCTTCAGAAGTCCTTTCCTCATCATCATAGGCTTTGATTGTAATTTTCCTCCATGGGTCTATAGAGTCTGCTGAATACCCCAAAGCTAGGACCAATTTTAAAGTACAAATGTTTAATCTGGCTCCCCCATCTATGAGAACACGTCTAATGTGGGCTTTGTGAACCATGACTTCTAAATAGAGTGATGAATTATGCGGATGGGTTATGGATGAATCATCTCTTTCAAAAAAAGATAAACATGTGTTGGAGGACAAGTGTCCCACCATGGCTTGAAATTTATCGGTATCTAGATCAGGAGATACGGTTGTATTGATGAGAGCCTTTTCCAGAATGTCTTTATGTGCAGGTGATAACTTTAAAAGCTCCAAGATAGAAATTTGGGCTGATGTTTTTCGTAATTGCTCAACCAAATTTTATTGACTTGGAGGAGGAATTGCTACTTTAGATGAGCCACCTCTAACAATGATCTTGGCTTGTCCCCTTGTCATAACATTGACCTCTCGATATTCTGGCTTACCTTTGATTCAGATAGCATTGATTTGAGGGTCATCAGTATAGATATGATTGATAATAATGTCCTGGATGTTATTAACATTCTTGCCCTTGTCACTCGAGGATTCCCCTTTGTGATAATTAGGGAGCGGATTCTTGAATGCTTGATGATCATTATTGACATTATGTCCCTCAACTGTGATGGTATAGTTATCAATCAAATCTTGAACAATATTCTTTAACCCTAGGCAACTATTTGTCTTATGACCTTTGCACCTATGATAATCATAGAAGTGTGAGTCATTCCATGATGGTGGTTTAACTCGAGGTTCATAGTCTCTTTGTGGTGGCAATGTAATAGCATTTTGATTTAATAACTCTTTGAGAATGGATTCCAAAGATTGGCCCAAGGGAGTGAAACTTTGTCAATTTGAAAAATATGAAGGTCTAGGCGTATTTGAATTTAGGTTATTGCCAAAATTATTTCCACGAGCGTTAGTTGTGTTTCCTTGATTAGAAACATTGCCTTGGGTGTTAGAATTTCCGGTATTATTGTTACGTTGAACACTTGACACATTAAGGATGGCGGGCTTTGTATTCATGTTGTTAGCACCTACTACCCCATCATTCACAACATTTTTATTCCGAGTCCAAAATCATGATTTTTCATTGTTGTTATTATGGTTGTTGTTGTTGTTGTTGTACGAATTTGAACCCTCTTTATCAATTTTTAGAACTCCACACTTGATCAATGCACCTTCAATGGTAATTGTGTTTTCAATCAATTTTTCAAATGATGAAGGACAATGAAGGTTTAGTCTATAACTCATTTCTTGATTAATACTATCAATGAAGATCTCCATCTTTTCCTTTTCAGGAACAGGACAAGAGTATCTAGCAAACATTCTTCTCCACCTTTGCAAAAAATGTAGTGAAAGATTCCCCTACCTTTTGTGTTATCTTACAAAGATCAAGCATAGTTACCTGGTGTTGAATGTTGTAAGAGTATTGTGATATAAACTTATTTATCAACTCTTCAAAGGTTTTGATGGGGGGAGTGATCTTTGAAAGCCACTCCATAGATTGTCCACTTAGACTTCGTGGAAACAATTGCATTAGGTAGGTATCATTATGAGAAAATTCTAAGCTCTTGTTTTGGAAATCCCTTACATGCGCAATGGGGCCAGTTTTCCCATTATACCTATCAAACTTAGGGATTTCGCAATGTTTTGGAAAAGGAATCATTCAAAGATTTCTATTGAATGGATAAGGACATATTTCATCCAAAACATACTTCTTTGTTGTTCCCCCTTGCATTTCTTTTATATGCCCTTTTAATTCCTTCATCTATTGAGTAAGGGCACTAAAATCGTCAAGAGGGGTTTCAGGACTTTCTTTAATCCCCTCTGTGTCAAAATCAGCCGGTAACTTAGCTCCTTGCATAGCTAAAGTAAGGAACTATATTTCCTTGTTTCGTTCCATCATCTTTTCCATAAGAGTATGGAATTGGGATTCTTGTTCGGCTTCTTGGAGCTTTTCTTTTGTTATTTCTTCAGTATTTGAATTACGCCAGGGAACCTCTTCCCTCTCAATATTATCACCCATTCTACTTACTATGCTTTCATCTTTTTCCAAATGCTTTCAAGACCTTGTGACAATAGGCATAAGCTTTACTTCAAATTCTACTAACTTTGATCAAAGAGATGATATAGTGCAATGGTGATGGATATGGAAGCCAAGATAGAATGAAGATTATATGACTTAAAAGATTTTTAATCTTTAGCTCGTGATTCCCTGATTGAAAGGATGAAAATCTTGTTTATGGGAATTAAACCAAAGATCAAAGATAAAGATGATTTTGCACTTTGTGAAGTTTGATCTTAGCTTTGTAGAAAGATGAATTTGATGAATGCCTAATGTGTTTTGAGTTCTCTATTGCAGAATTTGATTCAGACGAGTAGAGTATGTGATTGCAGGTTGGGGGATATAAGAAGAACGAATACGCTGACTATGGTTATGCCTTTGAGAAAGGGCTCTTCTTTGAAAGAAAGCTCTTGAGTATAAGGGTTCTACAGCATAATTGTTAGTGAAACCTCTAACATAGTCATGATATCGATGAATAAAGGTTCTATGTTCAAGTAGGACCTTTTGACTTTGATATAGAAACTTCCTTTTCTTCAATATCTTCTTATAACCGAGAGAATTTTTGGGCTTTCTAATCTTTCTTTCTAAGGACTTTTTAGCAAAAGTTGTAAACTTCCAAACTCTGAGCATGGGAAAGGCTAGACCGAAAAGACTTGATTTCTGAAAGTCAGGAAAATCACCTAGGCTCAGAAAATAGATGCGTCGAAACAAAGCACAGATGCGCTAAAACAGAGCACAGATGCGCCGAAACAGAGCACATATGCACTAAAATAGAGCACAGATACGCCGAAACAGAGCACATATACGTCAAAACAGAGCATAGATGTGCTGAAACAGAGCACAAATGCGTTGAAACAGAGCACATATGCGCTAAAACAGAGCACATATGTGCTAAATTACCTCTGAGACTGACATGTTTTGACAGCCTGATAAAATTTTCTTGTTTTGGATGATCTTAATCTGATTTAAATGTGAAAAACACAGCATAGAAGCAGACAGTTGTTTTGTTAATCCTAAAATCTAAACAAAGAGTGTATGTTCTTGAAGTTTTCACAGGTTTTAAACAAAATAAGCAAATCAGACTCACTCTTAATTTGTCAAATAAGTCATCATAGCAATCACAGCCCATAGCTTAAAATCATGTCAACTCACATAGCCATGTCACCCCCTAGAGGGCGCCCGTGTTTTTGTCTTTTCCAGGTACATACTCAAAGTGATGGAAGTGGATACCGAATCCCTTGAGCAAACAATCCATGGCGATTATATGGTGAGTGTCTTGTAGGCAGATTCTTCCCTCCCCTTGCACCGTGATTAAAATAATGTTTGGTTATTAACATAGCTTGACACTACACTACGGTTCTTAATAAGTATTTCCGTTCAGTGTGGCAATAGATATACTCCCTCGAGAGACCTCCCAACCTTTAGAAAAAAGGTTTTGGGGATGGTTATCCTGCCTACTACTGTCAAGTTGGATTTTCATCAACAACTTGCTTTTGATTAAAGTGGGTTGGAAACCTTGGCTTTAGGTGTTCCCACTTAGGTCGTTCCTCTTGGGTGAGTACTTTTTCCCACAAGAGCAGGCCTTCTAAAGGATGTAATAAAGCATTAAAGTGCAAAAAATAAAAGGTAAGTCTGGTGTTCTGATCACCCAGTTAAGGGGAGAGCATAAACCTATTACCCACAATCACAACAAACAATAATGGTTCAATTTTAAATCCCCAAATTGACAAATTCTCTATTCTAAGTGAAGATGTTGCTTCACTAAAAATATGGAGTTTATTTTAACCAATAGAAAATGTATGTTTGGTGACTATCCTAGGATTGGTTAATTCAGATTTAAATGTCTACCCTAGGATTGGTTCATTTTGTTAAGAATAACATTTCAAAAATCTTGTCCGAGGATTGCGTCAGAATTAGAATTTTAAATTTTTACAACTATATGCGCCGAAACAGGTTATGTATGCACCCAAATAGGTCATGTATGCACCAAAACAGTACTCGTATGCACCGAAAGATCTCATGTATGCACCAAAACAATCTTCGTATGTGTCGAACCGAGAGTCGTATGCACCAAAGCGCAATATTTTGTCTGTCACCTACCAGAAAAATCTCCAAAAAGAAAAATTAAATGCGGGGCTATGCCCCACAGTGGGTGCCATAAATGTGTATGTTAGAAATGTACAAATCAAATTGAATCTAAACTAATACACCAATGAAACATTAGATTGAAGAAACTAAATTAAAGAAAGTAAATGCAAACTCCAAACCACAATTTCTTCAAATTCATTCCATTGTCCTCTATCTCCAAGGATTCATTTCAAGATGCTTGCTCTCAGTTTGTTTAAAACAACAACTTGTAGAATTGGCAGCTTGAGAGAATGAGATTATTAAAAATGCATATGCATTGCTACAAGATTAAGCTATGAAAATTGAAATGCTATGAATGCTAAGATGCAACTATAGTAACTAGGCATGAAAATCTAAGATTCGAGGTCCTTTTCCACTCACAAAAGAGTTGTACTTATAGGTATTTATAGATTTTTGAAGGTAGGAATTCAATTAGCCAAGATCGACGATCGAGTTCAAACCTGTTAAAATGAACGGTGAGAGATCGAGAATTCGAAAAGAAGATGAAATTCCAAGAGATGGATGGAGAATGAAGAGACAAATTGAAAGGTGTCTCCCATAATTAAATAAATAAATATTCAATTATGTGTGCAAGAAATATGAAAAGGTTTTAATTAAATATTGAAAATATTTAATTATGTGAGAATAGAAAAAGCCTTTTAATTAAATCTTAAGAATATTTAATTTTGTAGGAAGAGTGAGAAATTTGGAAATGTGTTTTAATTAAATATCAAAAGGATTTAATTAAATGTGGAGAGAAGAATATCATTTAAATTTATAATTTAAACTTGTGATAATTAATGTAAATAAATTGTAAAATCTATTTAATTAATTAAGAAGATAACATTAATTAAATAAACTTTATTTATTTAATTAAATTAGCAAAATTGGAAAATGAACAATATAAATAAATAATTAAATTTATTTATATATAGATGACTTAAGAATATTAATTAAATAATTTATATTTAATTAATTAATAGGTTTGATTAACCGTGACCAATTTTAGATGTGTACAATATCAACTGTAACAAATAGAAAGTGCAAAAACTAGCAAATAAATTCAGAAATGACTAATAAAAAATGCCTATTGGGACTAGGTCGCCCAAGGTGGCAACATAGTCCTAGAATCCCTACAACATTTAAAATGAGTGTACAAGGAATGAAAATGGGATACAAACCTCAAAATATGAAGATGGGCTAAAAGTAGAAGATGGAGTCACTTTGAAACCAATCTTTAGGTGTAATTTGGTGGCTAGTTGCACCTCTTCAACCTAGATTTCTCCATGAATCTCCATAGGAATCTATGTTCAACCTTTGTCAATGTGTGAGCATGTAGACCTACAAAAAGACCTAGTTTGTTGTCTAAAAGCTTCAATTTTGTTGTGAGAGAGATGAATCTTCTTGGGGAAGATGTTTTGCACTTGATTCTTGGAGTTGGATGTGGAAAATGACTAAGAGAGAATGGAAAAATGACCTAAAAACTATCATTTATAAGTAGCAAGACCTAATTGTCAGTAATTTTGACATTTGAGGCTGACACTCGTCGAGAATTTTTGATAAAGTATTCATTTTCCTGCTTAAATTACAAAAATCCTCAAAAAGGACTAGGTCACCAACTTGGGCAACCTAGTCCCACAAAGGGATTTTAAAGTGGGATTAGTGCTTTTTGAATAATTTTGATGTTGTTTGTCGGGGTTGAATGATTCCTTAAGTATAACATGCCTCAAATTCAAAATTAACAAACCTTAGGGGCCTATAGATGTTGTTTTAGGGTGAAAATTGATGAAAGGAGACCGAAAGTAGGACCAAAAAGGGCACAAAATTATCCTTTTCTTCAAAGGTATACAATTTTTGGCGACACACAAAATTACATTGAAGTCATCATTTTCAAACTTCTGAATCTTAGAATTAGTCAATTATTCATTTTAGATATAGAAATTGTAATTAAAATTGTCAAAACATTTTCAACATTGTTGCACATTTGCATTTTGAACCTCATTGGTATAAATTGAGAAAATTATGGAAAAACATTTAGTATCAAACTTATCTGCAACTAGACCCAAAATCCTTGAGAAGAATTACACATAGTTAGGATTTGAATTTTTGGAAAAATTTCCTAGGACACATACACCCTTGAGTGACTCTATCCTCCTACTTTTGGCTCAATCAACTTTTACACAAATATTTATTTTTGTATTTTATGTTTGCTTTTGTTGTCTAAATTTTGTTTTTGAGTATTTTTCTATGGTTATTTAACAGTTTAGTTTTCATCTTTGGTACACTTAGTGTTTTTAAATTTGCATTAGCTTCATGAACTATTTTCTTGTTGCCAATACTTCAGTGATCTATGTAGTTGTATACTTGTGGCATCCCACAATATTGTTACATCCATTGTGGATCATGGGTCTTCCAACTCTTTCATGCAAAGTGTTGTCAATTATCTACCCATTTTGAACTCTATCCCTAATGTTACCATACCAATGAAAACCTTACAATCAACCATTTTTATGGATGTTGATATTGTTGTTGTCTATGTTCCCGAAGATAGAATCAAATAATTCAACAAAGATCTAGAAGGAATTTAAGACTATGTGAGTACTAAATATATAGTAGGCATAGTGATCCCTATAATAGATAACATGATAAAATTGATTAGTGATTCTAAAGGATTAAAGGTTTTGCATAACATAGCCCATATAGTTGATTCTAATGTACCTAAATGGATAGTCATACTCAAGCTTTGGGATAAACTCAAAGTCAAGGAGGAAATCAAGTCTCCCACCCTACAACTATAACCTCTATTCCCACATATATGAATCCAAATATCACCTCAATGATCCACCAAAGCATTGGAATAACTCCAATATTTGGCCTTTCCACTATAAATCCTTATAGTTTTTGTTCCTCACAAGTAACACCTAAAGTTTCACCCCCTCTCATAAACTTGAAACATAGTAGTCCACCAATCACATAAAAAATCTCACCATATTCCACAAATTCCCAAAACATGTCAACCAATGATTTGATCATTACCAACTTTTGCAAAATGTAACCTCACTTCAACAACAAATCTCAATGTTGAACCAAAACCAAAATAGACAAACATCTCAATATATAAAACAAAGCCCATTGTCACTTCAAATATTGAAAACATCGATGCCACAAAATATAGAAATACCTCGATTTTACAAGTAAAATTGTAAAGGAGACCCTAGAAATCATATATCAGGATTAGGGCCTTGTGTACTAACTTCATTTTTGGAGATAAAATACTGGCTAAACTATTTCCTATTGCATTGAAAGACATGGATTTAGAATGGTTATGTTCATTTCCGAATAAATCAATCCACTCTTTCAATGAACTTGTTGATTCATTCCTTCAACATTTCCATGTAAATATTTTCCCTAAGCTTTCCCTAGTGGATCTAGTGTAATGTAAACAAATAAAAAATGAAAACGTAATAGACTTTATAGGGAACTATCAGTTAGTTACTCACAAATCAATCTTACTCTTCCTTGTGTAGATGTTCAAAGAGAGTTCATAAAAAAATACAACCTGGCATAAGAGATACGATATTTTTGATGAAATATCCATCCTTTATACACCTATGTATGGCCCTTCATATTTTTTAGAATTTATTTAGTTAGTATCAAGGAGAATCTTCATCAAATCCTACTGATAAATTTGAATCCACACCTAAAAAAAATATGAACCATTCAAGAAGAAAAACAAGAACTTTATCAAGTTACATACACCTCAAACAACCAACCACATTGAACTTCGGGTTATTTCCATAACTTCAACTCAATGCCAATTTAGTTCATGAGATAGGAAATTTACCCAGTTACCTGACTCCCTCCACTCGATCATGTTGCAACTGTTTGACAATAACTTAATCTAGTTTGCTTCGATTAGACCTATGGATACAACCAAAACTCTACCTCCAAGTTACAATCCAAATTCATTTTTTTCAATATCATCACACAAGTGAACATGATATAAAATGATGCATATGTCTTAAACATCGAGTACAAGACCTCATCAATTCTAATCATATCTAGTTAGGTGGTTTTAATGATCAAGGAAATAAAATTGTTGCCCCACCTAACCAAAACATGTAAATCTTTACCAATCCAATACCAAATCATTCATACAATTTTGTGCAATCTTCTGATGTTAAGAATGGTGAGATGAATGTTGATAATACATATGATATGAATAATGATAACAATTATGATAACAATCATGATGAGGATGGTTTAAAAGACATAATCACTCTCATATATGTTCAACCTTGTAAGGGATAAACCACTTTGTTACTTGAAGTTGCTTTTACCCATATTGATTCATCAATACATGAACCCAATGGTCCTCTCTATATTTTCAGACACATTAATGATAAGAAAACAATTAGGATACTCATTGATCCCATGTGTTTAGAGAATGTGATCATGGGGGAATTCTAGTTTGTGCATGAACTTTATCAAGATTATGATCAATAGAAAGCATGCTTAAAAAATCATGATGTTTTTTCTCACTGTATGATAGGTTTGATTACTCTTCCTCTTAAGGTTGGACTGAAAAAATTAGACGTATCATTCTCCATCTTCCTAATGTCAAACTAGTTCTTTGTGAAGTTAGGCTACCCATGGCTATGCTCCATGAATGTGGATTTAATCATTTATCCTTAGATGGAAAATTGTCATTAGATTTATTTTGGCCTCGAACTATGGAACCTATTAAGCATTGTGATGATTTATTTTTCATATCGTACAATAAGTTTAATGTAAAGCACATAATAGAGTTGTCTCTTACAAATATTCCTAAAAATGAAAAGACTATGATTTTTCCTCTTCAAACAATTATGGATGAACCCATGCTTGAAATGAAACTTGTACAAGTAACCAAGGTAAATATGTCACAGTTCCTCCACCCATATCGTATAAAAGACCAAGAGATAATCAAATGATTCCTTTTGTGCCTCCAAAGCTAAAACAGGTGTATAAACCTATACTGATATGATTTAACGAATCTATGACAAATGCTTAGAATGCTTATGTTAACAATTAGAATCCAAAAGTGCTTAATTAAAACTTAACACTCAATGAAATTAAATTAACGAAATTACAAAGAGATTAAAGAAAGAATGGAATGAGAGAGAGAAAGATAGTGCAAATGAAATTGATAATGGAGTTCGTCATTCAAAATGACTACGTCTCTGGGCCCCTCTCCTATGAGTGGACTAATCCAATTATTCCTCCAAAAATTGGTTACATTCGTCGGAAGAACCTTCCCTTGGTTTACAAAGAAATCTACAAATGCACTTCCAAAATGTGTGGAAACAAGCTTCTCCTAAAGCATAGAAATACAATAATTTCTCCAACGAAAAAAATCTCTCACTCCTGCAAAATCCTTCCAAAATCACTTGACCTCACACCCCCCCATTGTACCCATTTTTATATTACATTTTTTTCCAAGATCGGTGTAAACCAATTAACTACCCAATCTCCCTTAAATAGAAAAATTCAAATAATATCCTCCTTTTATGATATTCGAAAGGATAATATCCCCTCAAGCTGATTTATTTTTCCATTTGAATGATTACGAAGGGATTTATTCCCTATTAGTTTGGGTATATTTATTCATGTAAGGTTTTATTAGGCCCCTTTAAATTAGGAATGATATTCCTAATATTTTCATATAAAGGGAATATATTAGGCCCCTTAAAACATGGGATATAGCCTTATTTTAAGGCTTGATATTAAAACTATTTTTAGAGAAGATGGTGGGTGGTGGTCCCACCACACTCCCCTCCTTTTTATCCCTTTTTATCCCTTCCCCAAGGTAAGGGAGGTGCTCCATTTTAAGGTGGGCCACCCCCCTATACTATGCGTGGTGCCCCACTTAATGTGGGTCACCCCCATACCATGGGGGGTGCCCCACTTAATGTGGGTCGCCCTCCATGGATGGGTGGGGCCCATTTTAATTATTTATATATATATTTTTTATTATTAACACAATTATATTTCCATGAGGTGATGCCATGTGTCAAGGGTTGATTGGTCTTTGAGCTGACTAGGCACTGACATCATCAGTGCAATTTTGACCCAATCTTTGACCTTCTGTAACTTCATTATACAGACTCCATTTTATGTGAAATGAACTCTGCCAAAATCGTCACAATGAGCACAACACAATGGTGCTAACTTTGACCAATTTTGATGACTTTGATTTTTTACCCTTTTTTTGGCTTGGTTTTAGGAGTTGACCAGAATTTTGACCATATATATCTTCAGCTCCAGGACGCTGATTGACTCCATTTCAGTTGCATTTGAGTTAGGATCTGGAGCACTTTCTAATGATACTGAAACTAGAGAAAATGGATAATTTCAAAATTTGATGAATATTCCTTCGGATCAGTGCTCCCCACTAGAGAGCTTTTGGACCTCTGAAAGTTGGTTACTCAAAAAGTAAGTGAGGGTGAAGTTCCCCCACTTTACCAATCTCCATCAACTTTTCCTTGCTTGGATGCATCCCTTTTAGCCCCACTCAGAGGTATTCAGCTGCTCCTCTTCATTTAATCCTGGTATTCGTGTCGAGGATGACGTCTTTAGGCAACTTTGGCATGTACTCTCATGAAAGGTTGTCAACTGATGGAACTTGTAATTTAGCCTCCTTCTCTAGTATCATCAAATTTTTGTACAACTTCAAGTTCTCAATGTTGACTACTGAGTAAATTTGCATGTATGGAGGAAGATTAAGGTGGAAGGCATTGGTGCCAATCTTTTTTAGAATCTCGAATGGACCATATTTGATCGACTTGAGCTTCCTTCCTTCACCTTGCATTCTTTACTTTCTTATGTGTAACCAAACTCTATCTACAAATTGGAAATGATGATTGTTGCGATGCTTGTCATGGTGAGCCTTGTACTTTTCTTGAATCTTTTCCAATTGTGCTTCTACTTCCTGATGAACTGCTTGGACCTTCTGGATGAACTTTAAAGCCCTTTCTACATCAAGGTGCCCATCTTCAACATCATTTGTTCCAAAAGTGAAGTCCATTTATGTCTTTGGCAAGTATCTAAAGCAAGTCTCAAAAGGAGACCTCTTTGTAGAAGAATGGGTTGTATGGTTGTAGGCATGCTACACATAATGAAGAATTTCATCCCACAACTTAGGATGTTTGCTACAATATCTTTGAGCAAATACACAAATGTCATGTTGACTACATCTATCTATCCATTGGTCTGTGGATGGAAGGTTGTACTCTTCTTCAGTTTAGTATCCATAAGTCCCCATAAGACTTACTAGAACTCCCTAAGGAATCGAGAATCATGATCCGATACAATGGAAGTGGGTAACCCAAAGTGTACCCATACAAATTGAAAATACATATGAGTTTTCAGTTCAGCAGTGACTTTGTTTTTATATGGCATAAGAATACACATCTTGTTGAACTGATCAACTACAACATACAAATAGTCATCCCCTTTCCTAGACATAGGTAACCTCCCAAAAAAATCCATAGAAATTTTTTTCCATGGATGAGATGGTATAGGTAAAGGTGTGTACAACCCTAATTTCCCATTACTTGGTTTTCTAGTTGCACACATCACACACCCCTTAATATATATTGTTACAATTTCCTGCATTTGAGACTAGTAGCAATATTTATGAAGTTGTGCCAAAGTTGTACTAACCCCAAAATATCCTACAATTAGTGATCCGTGTGCCTCTTTGATTACATGTGCTTGTTCATTCTTTGGAATGCATAATTTCCCTAATTGATACAAGATTTTATCATGCACATAGTAATCCTTTTCTTCTACTTATTTGCCTTGGGTTAGAGCTGCATAGATATCCTTAAAATTTTCATCAATAGCATATTGTTCTTAAAAAATTGCATGAATCATAGAACTATTTTTAAGGATTACCAAAGCATTAGAAAATGGAGGTCTATAAAGCATGTCTGCTACTTTGTTATAGCCTCATTTCTTATACTTAATGACTAAGTGAAACTGTTGTAAAAATCCCATCCACCGAAAATGCCTACTTTGCTGCAACTTAGTTTGTGAATGCAGATATTGCAATGGCTGATGATTGGTATGGATTACTGTTTCCTTTCCCATTATATAATGTTTCCATTTCTTAACACTCTATACTAAAGTGTAAAGTTCTTTATCGTAAGTTGGATAATTACTTACTGGACCAAAAAAATTCAAAGTGGTAATAGATTGGCTTACCTCCTTGTGTCAATACTGCTCCCATGGCGAATCCACTCGCATCTATTTTGATCTTGAATGGTTGGTGCAAATCTGGTAGAGCTAGGACTGGTGCAGTGCTTAAATTTTCCTTCAATGTGTCAAAAGCCTTCTATTGTGGTCCTCCCCACTGAAAATTTATCTTTGTACTTGTTAATGCATGCAACAGTGATGTGATAAAGGAGAAGTTTTCAATAAACTTCCTCTAGTACTAGACAACTCCCAAAAACTCCTAAATTCAGTTACAGTACTTGGCTTAGGCTAGTTTACAATTGCCTTGACCTTCGCAGGGTCGAATTTCAATTGACCATTCCTTATGATATAACCTAAGTACACAAGGGATATCTTTGCAAACTCACATTTAGAAATCTTTACATAGAGTTTTTCTTTTCTTAGTACATCAAAAAAAAATTTAACATGACTTACATGGTCTTCCCAAGACCTGCTCAAAACTAGGATATCATCAAGATATACAATAAAAAAGTCATCAATGTAAGGACGTACGATTTCATTCATGACTTGCATGAATATGGAAGGTACATTGGTAAGCCTGAAGCTTATAACCAACCATTCATAAAGTCCCTATTTTGTCTTGAAAGCAGTTTTCCAAATATCATTCTCTGCAATTCTAATCGGATGATAGCCACTTTGCAAATCTAATTTAGAGAAATAAATTGCATGCTTAATTTTATCAAGCAAGTCATCAATTCTAGGAAGTTGATACCTATTTTTTATGGTAATTTTGTTCAGTTCCCTAAAGTCAATGCATATCCTCCATGCTGCATCTTTCTTTGGAACCAAAACAATCAGAGAGCCACAAGGTGATGTGCTTGAATGAATCATTCCTCTGTGGATGATCTCCTGAAATTTCTTTTTGATTTTTTCATTTTGCATGACAGACAAATGATACATGCCAATATTAGGTAGTGGCACATCCTGCTGCAATTGAATCTCATGTTGAATATCTCTTTTAGGAGGAAATCCTTTTGGTTCCTGGAATAATTCATCATAAGCGGAAACAACTTTGACCAATTCAGCCTTATGTTTAGGATCACTTCCTTTAAATGCCTCAGATGTTTCATCTTATTTGGCCTTAACAAGCATTAACACAAAGTTTTTACTGGAGTTCACTAATCTTTTCATTTGTCTAGCATTAACTAATGCAAGACTAGTTTAGAATTTGTGTGCACGTACAATATATTTAATCCCATCCATAAATAGGTGATACTTCTTTTCCTCAATAAAGAATATAGCTTTATTGTCTTACAAATATGGACTTCCTTACACAAGTCAAAAAATATCTAAAGGTACAACATCCACTACAACCTCATCCTTAAAGTTTGCAGTGCTAGCAAAGCTAAGCTTACATTGTTTAGTGACTTGTAACTGTGCATCATTACAAACCCATCCCATAGGGTATGGCTTCGGATGAGGAGTTGTAGTTAGATTTATCTTTTTAACAACTTCTTCATATATGAGATTAACTTGTGAACCTGTGTCAAATAAAGTATCAACCTTAGTATGTTTAGTTATCACATGGATATGAAAAATCTCATTCCTTTACTTATCTACTTTAGGTTTTTTACTTGTACTTGCATAAATACTTGATTCATATGCAAGAGATATACCTGTGTTTTTACCTTGAATCCCAGTGGCAGTTATCTTCATCTCATCCCTGGAATCATATCCAATATCTTGTTGTGTTATAGCAGCTATATTTTGCTTCCCTTTGTGTCCATCGTACCTCTTTGGCCTAAGTTCTGGATGTAATTTCCAGCACTTAGAGTCTTCATGTCCTTCTTTCTTATAGTGAGAACATGTGGGTATTTCACCCTCTTTCTTTACCTTGGTTGGCTTTTTTCCTTTTCCTTTATCTTTACCCTTAGGTTTCCCCTCAGACTTAGATTCTTTTTTATCAAATTTATCAATGAATGATCCCTTACCTCTAGACTCTAAGTGGGTAGCTTCAATACAAACTTCATCTAGGTTATTGGGATTCAAAAACAAAATTGAATGTCTAAGATAGGAATGAAGACCTCCTATGTACTTCAAAAAAGTATCCTGGGTGTACAAAGGAGCATCTAATGCAATAGCCCTT
>CM021102.1:434396883-434422027 GCA_007115665.2 Sequoiadendron giganteum | reverse complement strand
CTCACTGAAGGCAGAATCATGCAAATCTACCTTAATCTCTTCTTCATTGTTTTGCATAGGATGCTTGGATTGTAGGATAGCATTAAATGCTACAGCGTCAGCTATATCCCACTCAGGAAAAATCAAGACACCAGCCTGATTCATAAGTCTCCTTCCTTCCTCAGGAGTGATGTTCTTAAATTCTTCCATAAGTTTGGCCTTGACTTCATCATCATTCTCCTGCTCAGACCTGTCAGGTTTTGATTCTCTCCTACTCTTGCATTTATTCTGGTATTCCTCCAATTTCATCCTCCAAATCATCTGCAAGAAAACCTGAGTTTTCACAAAGGCATCATCATCTAAGAATGCCTTACAGGCCTCCATCCAGGCATCCTGTATATACTGCCCCTTGATATCCATATCAGATAACACCAATTATGTTGATCTAGGAGGGGAAGGGATACCAACTTGCATGTCTTGATCGGTCGTAATTATTTCATCCATCAGAGCTTGTTGTGACTCCTCAATCTTTTGCCTCTTAGGGCTTGGCTCTGATGGTTGTACTGCAGGGTCACCCCTTGGTGGTGAATCTAGATCCACAATCTTTATCCCTCCAAGTACTCTGATCCTTGTGGCTAGCTGTTATGATGCCTACATTATTTTTTTTCCTTTCTTATCCCCCTCATCCTCCTCATTGCTCTCATTCCTCTTTCTCTTGTATAGAGGTCTGTCGATTGGGGGTTGATAAGTTGGCCTTGTTTCCTCAGGCCTTACCTCTGGTCTCTACATTCCAAAATCAAGTTCTAAGCTGACCTTCTTGGTTCTCAATGTTCCCATGATCTCTTTAAATTTTTCCAACAAGAAAGCAATTCTCTTATGGAATGGAGTAAACTCCATTAATGGATCATATTTTGGATCCATTTTATGCACCATGGCCAGAAAGTTCTCATAGGAAATCCATTTTTCTTTATTTAATTCTCGCCTATTTAAGTCGAATTGATTTATGATTAGGTCCTCAGGAAAGTTGAATTCATGTAAAAAAATTCCACCTTTAATTCATTGCTTGAATAAGGCAAAGAATCCCTCTGGGTCATGCTACCTTCTAAATCCATTCTTCAAATCATAGTTATCAAAGAACCTTTCAAAATGGACCCATCCTCCCTTGAAGAAAAAAAAATCTGAAACAACTATAAAATCAGGGAAGAAAGTCCCTTTTCCTTTTCCTGTCAAGTTGTCTTCATGGATACAACCTAGCTACCACATGACCTCAAAAAATCCCATCCTTGATGGAACATTATATGGGAGAATGTGAGGAGCTCCCTGGAAACCAAATACCCTTAGGACAGTGTGCATGGGGTACAAGATGATATCACCCCAATTGTGGCAAACCTTTAAATCAGGCTTCCTCAACTTTAGTCAGACGAAGTCATGTAAATCCTCAGGAATTACTGGCACATTCACCACCAACCGAGCCCTAAGCTTGGAGGCAAAGCAGTTATCAAACTGCACAAAGATGGCACCTCCCCTGTTATAAGACAAATTTGCACACCATATTTGTACCGGTAACCTTTCTCCATTTATCATCTATCTCAATTCCATCTTCTCTACAAATAAGTCAGAATTCCTATACAAGAACATATGCATTAACAGGGAGTACCAAAAGAAAGGAGTGATGACGTCCCACACAAGCAATTTGATCAAACCATCATGTATCTTTTCTTCCAAAAAAGATGCATAATTATACACCATGGAAAAGTTGGGATGTTGAATTTGAGCCCCCACAAACATATATGCAATGGGCATCACTGTATTTGGGATGAATCCCAAAATTTGGCATAATGAATAAAACATTGCCAAAAATTGATTGGCGAAGCAACTCAGTCTGAAAGGCTCTTCGTCATTGGGGCTGATAATCATTGTTGAACTGCTCGCCCTCGCCAAGTGAGGAGGAAGTAATTTTTCACTGAAAAGAGGTTTTAATCTCGCATACTCCTGCTTCATCTCCTCAAAATCAATTTGGACCAAGAGTGGGCTAGCCTCACTTAAATCAAAAACCTGTTGCATCTTAATTGCACTTATGTTCAGCAAAATCCCACAATCATTATCTCTAATTACCCTTGTAACTGGGTCATAATGTGCCACCACTGCTCTAAGTAGGTCCACGTCAAGAAACACATTCGGCACTACTAGTTTCCACATGTCGTACCTCCAACCATTTGAAAAAGGGTGGGGTAAATTTATTTGTCCATAATAGAGTCTGAACATCTCTAGACCTATCATGAGAACCCTAGCATCTGCAATATTATAGTCTTAGCATACTAGTCCCTCACCTAGGGTCTTTCCATTCATTAAAATCTAACCTTTCCTTCTGTCATTTGTCGATAATGGGAGTTGATCCAAAAGATCATCATATAATTTTCTACTCATATAATCAACATGGCCAGAGTGTTGCTTTGGTGGTGCCATCTCAAACAACCAAGGCCTTCTTATTATTCACATTCTTAAATAAAAAAGGGCTACCCAGAAAGCAAAATTACAACACACTTATGCAATTTCTAAATAAACAAACGCACCAGTAAAAAATCAACAATCAACAATCTCCTGACCAAAAAATCATAACCCTTTTACAAGGATTACAGTCGATTTTTAAAACAAAGTGACATAGAAAATAACTCACAAGATTTCACGCCCTACAGAGAACCAAACCCTCACTTTGATTGCTTGAAAAACTTTATCTCTTGCTTTGGACCGCTTCAAAAATACTTGAATGCACTTGTGGTGAAGATAGAATGAAATAAAATACTTTATGTCTATTGAATTTAGCCAGTACATGTCTCATCCTCCATTAAAGCCCATTTGCATGCCACACCAACGACTCCAATCGTATTTGACATGAATTTAAACTTTAGCCGTCGATCTTTGGTTTTTGTTAGATCATCAAATGACCACCTTCAAAACGTTGATGTAGTCTCCATGTTAGCATGGAGGGCCCACCACAATATGTAGCTTCAAATGGATACACATGGTGCCCGCCCATGATATTGCAATCAGTAAACACCCTAAATCTTTGGATCACGCGATGGCGGGAAACCGTTGATTCCTACCATCGACAATCAGGCTCACTCATAGTAGTCAACAGCATCAAAAATAACCATCTAGAAACTTTTCCACCGAGATTAAAACATTGCCATCGATCTTAAACACGTGCATTTCATGGCTCCTTTAGTAACCCACCTTTTAACATATTAAAACCCGATGCAATTATTTAACACTTATTAATCCTTTTTTGGCATTGACAACTAAGACACGTGGTGCCCACCCTTGATATCGCAATCAGTTGAAACCCAATGGTGATGTCATTGCGAGATCATGGGGAGTGGTCAGGATCAATCATAAGAAGATCAACGATCAATAAAATACCCCCTGCAAAATAAGATAATTATAAATGGGGAAAGGGGACGTCGCCTAGGCCAACGACAAACAATGGCATAAGGTTGTTCTTAAAACACGGGGCACAGGCCGTCCTAGACTTAGGAAATAATAAAGTTAGGTGAAATATTTAACATAATTTATTAAAAAGGGGCCCGGCCTAGACGAGTTGATGGGGCATAAGTCATTTTAAAACCTCCCTCAAAAAGGTAATGATGAAATAGATCCAACCTAGGGTTTAAGATGGATTATTAGGATTTTATGAAGGCAAAGCAAAACCCCAAGTGTAGGATTCTCCAGGATAGCATGACAAGCCAATAATGTGGTAGAAAAATTAATGGAGCTCAAAGAAAGAAAAATTGAGGCTCCTTCAGACATAAAGGAAACAAATCTGTCATAACATTATTCTATTTGTATCTTCATTCTTCTACATGTCATTAAATTTATCTTTGTTTTTTGTCTTGTGTTTTCCTTTTTGGGATGATGCAAGGCATTGAGACATTTAGGTCTCTTCCATGTTGACCCAAATTTTTTTTTTTTTCTCTCTTTGTGGCATTACTCCATTGTGTTCATTGTTACATGAGTATTATGGGAATGATGTTATTTTTGAGCTCTATTATATCACTATAGAAAAGATGTATACTGACTCCAAATCCATGGATCTGTTATGTGTTCACAGTCTATGTTGTTGTTTCCTTACATTTGGGGGCAACCCCTTATCATGATATAGCTTAAAGATATCAACACAATCTAATCCAGAAAACAAATTCAGATAATGATATAGCTTTATTTGGAAACTTATCATTGGCATAGGGATTTCCAAATAAGTTCTTGTGACCTTTTTATTGTATGAAATTTATCATTTTCTCCCTCAAATCAATTGCTCACAAAATGGTGTTTACCAATTTATTTAAGGTGGGGGCATGCATTGGAATTATTCGCTTCACTTCATTCAAGTATGTTGGAATTAGTTGTGCATTGAAATTGTTATTTTTGCTTCATTTCATTCACATGTGTTGAACTTAGCACTTGATGTGTTAGCATAGAATCTTGATCATTTTGTTGCACCTTATTAGAGTTATCAAGGAGCATAACTCTTGGTATGGTTGACATGGGTGTACACCTAGTGAATATCATACTTCACTAGACCTAGTGTGTTTCTCATATGTCTTGGGGGTTCACTTAGTGAATATCAAAATTCACTAGCCTGTGTTTCCATCCAATTCACGATTCACCTAGAAAATATTGAAATTTTATATTGTGTGTTATGAACACCTTTGGTGTGGATTGTAGCATAACACAACATGCTAACCCGTGATTATCCATACCCTCCTTTTGCATGTTATTTTGAAATCATGTATGTTTGTGTATTTTATCTTGCTACATATCACAATTGTGTGTTCCTTTTTCCTTATATTGTCATTCCATGTGATCTTGGATCTCAGGGGCTTGTGCACTCCCCCTAGATCCTTAGTCATCCTATCTCTTCAACATTTGGAAAATAAAACCACTCTTGACATATATCTTCTACTTTAGCATGTCATACTCTCACTAAAGTGGGGGATAAATGTAGCATAAAAAATTGTTACCCTTGATAATTTCACACTGTGTTTTGTCTCCCCCTAAACTATTGAACCTAAATAATCACCTAATTTCCCAAATTATACATTCTATGCTTACTTTTACCATTTTTTGAGGAAATTCAAGCATTAAACAAAGTCATTCATTTAATGTTTGTCACCCAACACCCCATTTTCTTGAAAATAGGTCCAAGACTGGGATGCCCTTGGGCATCTAAGTCCCCCTATTTTTTTGGGATCCAAATTTAAATATGTCGATGTTAGTATTTTAAAATTTTAAATTCAAGTTGTAATATCAGCTCTTAGGATTTCATTTGCAATAAATTGAATAAATTCCTATAAATACCTAGTTATTGCATAATTTCAAATCTACCAAAGGATATTAAGAAAATATTATTTTCAAGAGAAAGTCAAGAGTAATTCAAGAGCTTAGTATTTTAGTGCTTTATTCTAGAAATTCAAGATCCAAGCATCATGTCAAATCCTATGTGAGTTTATCCATGTTTATGTTATCATTGTTTGTGAAGGTTAACCCTTGTTGTAGGTCTCCAAAATATTCAAGCAACAAACGAAGCAAGATCCGATACCTTGAAGTGATGTGCACAACTTTAGACCTTCAAGGAATCCATTGAAGGGTGGTGAGTTGCAAACTTTGTTGATTCATCATTCTTTCCTATCATTTGTCATTTTTATCATTGGCATTGCCATTGTGGAAGTGGAAACACTAACAAGGATTTTGACTAAGGGAAGCCCCTAAATGGCACACCATTTCTTCTCTTTTTTAATGTGTAAATTTTAGGTTTGGAGAAGATTGAAGGAAGCTTGAAGATAATTTATTCATTATTACAATAAAAGGCCTACACCTTGTCAACTCATAGAAACTCACCTACAAAATTATCTAACAGTGATATGAAAAAAGTTTACAAGTGAAAAAAGTGATCTCAAATCTAGCATTAGAGGACAAAAAAAATAGTTTCAAAAAAGGAATACAAGGACTTGGATGCCCTTGGACAACTCTTTCATCCTATATAGTCTAACACTAAAATTTCAAGATAGATACACAACACTCTACCCTTCCCGGATCTACTTTAAAATCTATGTTACAATTAATCAATTGTTAGAGTATTACATTTTTCATATTAGAGCACATATTCTAATTAGGTTAATCAAGGAAAATCAATTCTAATCCACTCCAAGACCCAAAAAGGTGTAGATCTAGGTCTGATTAGCTCACCTTCATGGTTGAAAGTCGGTCTAATCACATTGTTGATCTCCATCTTAATGAAACATTAGAAAAATACACAACAACAAACACCAAATTTGAATCCAAAGTTTTACACATTAGAGTTTTATTTTTCTTTGTTTCAACCATGAAACCTACGCACTATCCCTTAACCCTATACCCTCAACCCACAACGCTACACCTAAAAACCTAAATTCTACACCCTCAACCTTATACCTTAAACTTTATACCCTATACCATAGACCCTAAATAGATACCTTATACCTTCAATTGTAGACTTAATACCCTCAACCCTATACCCAATATCCTAAACCTTCATCTCTATATCATATACACTTAACCCTATACCCTCAACATGAGCATTATCATTGAATCCTATACCCTCAAACCTATACTTAAACCCTAAAATCTACACCCTCAACCCTCAACCCTATATTTTATACCCTCAACTATATACCCTAAACCCTATACACTTGACCTTACACCCTAAAACTTATACCCTCAACCTTATATCCTAAACCCTACATACTAAAACCTAAACCTTATACATTATACCCTCAACCCTATGCCCTAAAATATATACCCTAAACCCTATACCCTCAACCTTATACCCTAAATCCTATACAATAAACCCTCAACAATAAATGGATACATTATACCCTCAACCTTCAACCCAATATCGTAAACCCTATACTAAGTATCCTCAACCCTAATCCATATACCCTATACATAACCTTACATTCTCAACCATGAACACAATCCCTCAACCCTACAAGCATAACCCTTAACTATATACATTAAACCTAAAACCTTACACCCTCAACCCTCAACCCTATGCATTATACACTCAACCATAAACCCTATACCCAATACCTAACACCATCAATATTATACCCTATACCCATACCCAATACACCAAACCCTATACCTTACACACAATACCCTGAACCCTAAAGTCTAAACCCTAAACCCTATACCATCAACCCTAAACCCTATAACTTATACCCTCAACCCCAAATAGATACCTTATACCCTCAACCCCGAATAGATACCTTATAACCTCAATCGTAAACCCAATACCATCAAACCTATACCCAATATTTCAACCCTAGATGCCATATACCCTATACCCTATACACTAAATAATAGTTCCCTCAACCCTAAACACTATCCCTCAACTATAGGCACTAAATCCTATATGATAAACCATCAATGCTAAACATCATACATCAAACCTAAATCCTAAAACCTATACCGTCAACCCCAAAGCCTAAACCCTATACCCTCAATCATAAATTGTAAAACTTATACCCTAAACCTTATACCCTCAATCATATACCATAAACCCTATACCCTCAAACTTATAGCCTAAACCCTATACCATAAACCCTCAATCCTATATAGATACCTTCTACTCTCAACGTTATAACCAATTTATCCTAAACCCTGAATCCTATGCCTTGTACACTTAACCCTATACCCTCAACCCTATACCTATAACTCTAAACCCTATACCCTACACCCTCAATCCTCAATCATATACATTATACCCTCAATCATAAGCCCTATACCATAAAACTTATACCTAAAATTTTCAACCCTACAACCTAAACTCTATACCCTCAACCTTATACCCCAAATCCTATACCCTAAACCCTCAACCCGAAATAGATACCTTCTACCCTCAACTATAAACCCAATACCCTTGAACCTATAGCCAATATCCTCAACCCTATGTCCTATACCATATACACTTAACACTATACCCTCAACCTTGATTTTATAATCAAATAAGAAATATATGACTAATAGTTTAATGATTCTTTCTAAACCGTTCTTGTCCTTTTACTAAAACATTCTTAGACTATGAAATTTTAATGAAAAACTCATCTAATACTATAAAAAATAACTTACTCAAAATATGTTCAATGAAATAATTCAACAATTTATTAAGTCTTATTCATTTTCTAATTCAAATATAAAAAGAAATATAAAATGTCCATACATATAAAAATATTTAAGTAACTATGTTAAAGAGATTAACAATATGTGAACTCTTTAATAAGTAAATGTTTAAACTATTAACAATGTGTATTACCAAAAATGTTAAACTATGATGAAATTTGTATGTCATGTTCTTAACATCATGATATATATTAGAAATAAATTTATTAATTATTATCATAAAATATCAAAGCATTCTTATTCTCATTCCTTTTAGTGGTATAAGAACACCATCAAGACAATATTGTCAAAGGATTACTTTTACATTAGTTTTGTCAAGTCAACTTTACATACACACATACACACATACCCACATACATAGATAACTTGAATTTATCAAAGGATATTCTGAGTGTGTTATCACATTCACATTTTATCTTTCTTAGAAAATTCCCAAGCCTTTGGCCTGGATTTTCCTTGGCTTCCAACCCAAAGGCTTGGAGTGACTTTCCAACATCCAATGTTGTGTTTTTATAGATTATGAAATATTTGACATATCTTAAGTGTGCTCCCCATCAAATTTTCATGTGTTTCAATGTGAAGTTGAAAAAACACCATGCTAATGTTAAAATCTCTCTTAGCTATCTAACCATGTATTTTTTTTTCATATTTTGATTATGTTACGGTTTTCATATTTAATTTATTTTTTTGGTGTATTTGTTTTTTGTCAAAAACCAATGTTCGGTATTTTTCACTTTATTTTTTAACCATTCATCAAAATTTCAAATAAATTATATTTTTAGAAACTAGAATCTATTCTACATATATTAAATAAATGATTTTTGATTTTTTTTCATAAAATTAAGAGGGGAGTACACTCAATTTTTTATTTTTCATGATGTGTCCACTTTGAAAATTAGTAAAAATTTATTTATTCATTACAAAATTTAGCTTAAAAATTGGGATAAACCGCATGGTGTCAGCTATTTTTTCTCACCAAAGTGCTTTTTAAAATACCAAAAAAAATTAACATTTTAGGAAGCTACACTAAATGCTATGTTATATTGTTTTGAAAAAAAATGACCAATTTGTGTGGATCACTTCTTTGAACCCCTTAATATCTACCATTTTTTTATTATTAAAAATTAGCTTAGAAAGTATATTCAAATTAGTACGACTCTCAGTTTCATTACATCTTAAAATTTTGAGTGTAATTATCTTCGATTTTTCATCCAAGGTAAATATTTATTCATTTAAGAAAAAATGGTCATTTAAGGCCCTTTTTTGGTCCCCCATCTTTTCACACTTACCCATATATGTGTTTGTGTGTGTGAGGGGGAAAATCTTACAAGTCTAGATGAGATAAAAATAATTGAAATAGAATCTAATCTATAAACAAGAACACTAATCTAAGATCTATTCCTACACTATGAAGTGCACAATTAAGAATACCGAATTGAAAAACATGGAAATGAAATGCATCAAAAATAATTAAATTCAATAACAAAACCATTACCCATCTCGTATTGGAGTATATTCATGAGGATGTGGTTTATCGTATCATTTCAAAGCATCCATAGTTTGTGTGCAAACGCTTGAAGAACAATGTGTGAATGGTTGATAGAATGTATGTTGAAGCTCTAACGATGGTGTTTTGGGATTACTTTGTTGTCTAAATAGGTTGATTCTTCGATCCTTTTTTGTGAGGAAACAGGTTTTTTATATAGAAAATTTGATTTGAAATGGATAATCAAGATTAAACAATGTTGAATCAAAATTGGTGATTGGTGGTTGTTGAGAGGAAATAGACATGAATAATTTGTGCAAAATAGATTACACAATTAGTGTGATTGAATAAGTAGATTGAATAATCAGTGGGATAGGGAGATAGATTGATCAATCAAGAATTAGATTAATCTATTAGGAATTAGATTGATTTGTTAGGAATTAAATTGTTTTGTTAGGAATTAGATTGATCTATTAGGAATTATATTGATCTCCAAGGAATCAGATTGAGCAATCAATGTTTTTTAATTTTCTCAATTAATAAAGTGGTTGTCAATGACTAATTAATTGATTTAATTAATTAATTCATTTTAGAGTTGAACATGCAAATCAAGTTTGAATTTGGTAAACAAAGTTGCATTAGTTTGATTTGATTTTTGATAATAATTTGAATAGTTTACATTCAAATTATTCAAATTTTGGAGGGAAAGTGGGTTAATTAAATTATTATGATTTAATAATTCAATCAAATTAGGGGAATAAAGTTATTTAGTGATGTAATTAAATAATTGGTGTTATTTAACTTCGGGAGGAATACATTTAGATTATGACTATTAAATAAATGAAATTTATTTAATTGGTCAAAATTGATGAAACATGAATTAATTAAATAATATCACTTTATTCAATTAATAGTAGAAATAGTGTTTTAAGACTTTATTAAATAAATAAAATAGATTTAATTAGTAAAAAATGATGAAAAAAGTGAATTAATTAAATAATGTTGTACTATTCATTTAATAGAGGAAATTAGGGTTTTGGATGCAATTGATGTGAAATGCAATGGTGTTTGATGATAATGATGCAAATGATGTGAAAATGTCATTTAGAGTGTGTGATAGGTGTTAAGTCATTTTTACATATCTACATTTTGCCCCTCTTTGATACAAAGTATTGGTTGCTTTATTTCAAAGATTTAATGTTAAGATCTAGATTTTGAATAAAATTTATGCCCCACCATGCCCCAATGGTTAGTGTAACGATGGTAAGATTTTGTGCTACTCCCTCAAGAGGTTGGTTGAAAATTTCAATTTTGAGGCCAGGCTCATGACACTATTCTATTTAATTCTAGTTAGTTTAGGATGAAAAATTAAGTCTATAGGTCCCTTGTTGCTCATTTAAATGTTCTTGGGAGCTCACAATTTGAACATAGGAAGGTTACCTAATTAAAAATTAGGGTTTGCTAAGTAAAAAATAGGGTTTTGGAGGGTTAAAATAGGTGACTAGGGTTCTAATTACCTCATTTGTGCTTTGATCCTATAGTGGCATCTTGTCTTTGGATTGTCCATTATGTCGATTGTTGAGGAGCAATTCCTAGGATTCAAAGAGCCTCACATTTTTCAAACTTTCTTCAAGAGTTTGGACGATCCATAGGCGTTGGTGGTCTGGTATGTACCCTCTCACTTCTCATTTTCGTTTACGCATGTTCTTGTAATTTGTGTACAAAATTCCTCATGTCAAAAGTGTAGGTTTAGGTTTTTCAGCACATTTGAATTAGTTTTTGCATATTTATCTTTTTGGAAAGCTCACACTTGTAAAAATTATGTGCACTTTCTTTAGTTATACACATTTGATCTAGTTTTTTGCCTTTGTAGTTTACTTTTTTTCTTCTTTTTTTGCTTTTGTTTGCTTGGGCTCATTTTCTGTGCACTTGATTTCATTTTGCACATTTACCAAAACTTTGTGCTTCTGATTCTTTCGCATTTGCAATTGCTTCTTGCTCTTGACATTTTCCATCACTTTAAAGTTTCCTCGCCTTTGCTAAGTTTTGCTCGCTTTTGCCTGTTTTGGAACCCTAAGTCTCATTTTCCATCATTTTTGTTTTGTTTTGCATGTTTAGAGTGAAACCCTAACATCATGGGTTAAAATTATTGTAAGTGGTCCTTAAAACATTGTAGCCGAGGGAGAGATGAGCTCTAGATCTATTTGATCTAATTTCCCATTTTGATTTTTTGGAGCAATACTTCCTAGATATGGTCGGGCTTTGCCATAGTTGTTACATGTCTCCCATCCGATCTCACACAATAATGATGACTACGCTTGTGGATTGGTGGCATTCAAATACTTCTTCATTCTATTTACCTACAAGAGATGTAACCATTACACTCGAGGATGTGTGGGGGATTCTCTACATTCCAATCCATGGTGATCTTGTGACATACCATGTTCGACAAGGTACCCATGCCATGTAGCATGTGTTAGGTGTTATACATCTAGAGATTTTGTAGTCTGAGATTGATTTATTAAAGTTCATTGGCAGTGTGGACCCTTTTTCCCTTGTTCTTTGGAGTTTCATTTTGGGGCTAGTTGTTCCTGATAGGAGAGCTCGTTAGTTGCCTGTTGGATGGGGTGTTTGTATTGAGGGTATGTTTGAGCATGGGACCAAATATGCATGGGGTTTGTGTCTTCTCACCCACCTCTACAAAGATATCCATGAGGTTGTATATTGAGGTGGGAAATATATTTCTACAAGTGTCTATCTTTTGCACATATGGGCTTGCGAAAACATTGCAGTTTCTTAGCCTAATGATATGTAGGATCGTACTATAGGTGATCCGTACTTGTATCATTATGGATATTTATTACATTACACCTTGCCTATGGATATTTCATATTGGCACTGCATGTTTGATGACATGCTAGGTTTTGTTTGGAGACCGTATATGGATTGTGAGGCATGGTTGAAGGATCTGGATTAGCTTGTGTATTCTCGATAGACCAGATGGTTGATTGGTCGCTCTCACTCTCTTCTAGAGTGATACTTACCTAAAAAAGTATGCCATTAGTTTGGAGATAGACAGGGCCAATTTCTTGATACTTATGAGGCTCATTTTGGTCAAACCACCAAAGAGGTCTGAGTATGGGGTCATTTGGTAGACATAGATGCTTCGATTGTTGCTTTTAGAGTTCTTTCCATAGTCAAATGGGGTTGGCCAATTGGTTTAGTAGATTT
Organism: Sequoiadendron giganteum; assembly: GCA_007115665.2. Taxonomy (NCBI): domain Eukaryota; kingdom Viridiplantae; phylum Streptophyta; class Pinopsida; order Cupressales; family Cupressaceae; genus Sequoiadendron; species Sequoiadendron giganteum. Next base: position 434,409,114 of record CM021102.1, on the reverse strand, counting down.
GGGTACCACTCGGTCTTGATCAGTGGTGAGCATGACATGTGCCACTAAGGTTCACAAATCTTGGGTTTGATCTTGCAGTTGGTAGAGCGGGAATTATAGGTCATCGCAGGGACCGGCAATGTGTTGAGATCCTTGCTAAGAAGCTAGGTAGGGTTCAATAGGATGGAGCATAGGGTGGTTAGGCATAGGATCAGGGGAAGGTTCTAGGTCCCCCTACACCACCTAGCAATGGAGCTATAAAGTTAGCTCAGATGACTACTTCTAGAGATGCAAAGATATTGTGGTGATAGGCCACTGAGGCATAGATTGTCATAGTTATCATAGAGTGAGACAAATTCAGAGTAGAGAGAGACATAGAGATTGGTCATTGTATTTTTGTTGAGACATAGTTACAGAGTGTGAGGGACAGTCTGAGGGTAGAGCATGATAGTTTACGAGCTGAGTGAGATCATTTTTTAACAATGTCAACATATTATCAAACTTTGTATGATTCCACTATTCCTAGGGCTACATGGCCTCCACAATTTGGAGAGCCTAGTGCTATAGCAAGTGGAGATGGTGTCAAGGAGGGTTCTATGAGACAACCAGAGCTAGATGGTGATCTATAGCCTATCCTATAGAGCCCTCCCTTTTCTGTTGGGTAGTGTTATAGTTGTACTTGATTGTTATCATGTTGTTTGTTTAGAGACATTGCAGACATGATTTTTGTATATATCCATTGACCTAGTTGAGGCCTCATATATATATATATATATGTATTATTTTTTATTATCCTATCACACTTGTTTCATTGATGATGACGTACTATGACATTTTCTATTTTTTTGATGATGATATATATGAGATATATCCTCTTTGATTCAGATCATTATGTTTTTATGTGATGATCATGGATGATGATGTACGGTGATGTATGGTTATATATGTTTTTTTTGTACTTTTCTCATGTATGCATATGATGTGGATGGATTTTTTCCTCAAATCAATTTGACATGATGTTTATATGATGTTGATATACGATAGATGTATTCCCCATATCGTGTAGATGATGTTTTTCTCTATTATCATCATTATATATATTGACAACATTGTGGATGTAGTATGGATATGGTACCAATGATAAAGTGGTGCAGGATGGATGTTAGTTTAGAAGAAATATTTGATGATGGGTTAACATTTGATGTTGTTAGTATTGATGAGTTGTTTTCGATTTGCTTGGAGGCTTTAAAGTTTGAACAATCCTATTTGATGTAGTAAATAGATACTATGCACCAGGGTATTAATAACCAAGATGACTTTGTATACATTGCATGTATATTGACTCAGCATACAAAGAGTATTCTTTTTCATACCAGACATACATAAATTTTGTGTAAAGCATATGATTGGGTTAGTTAAAACATGTCAGACTAGTAACACAAGAGGTATTGAGCACCTAGTATGTCACTGCTTCATGAAATGCTTCAAAAAAACTTCTATACACTCAATAAAGTAAGTATTCGTCATGGTAGTGTTACAAAAACATCTTACAAACACTAAACCAAAATGATGTTCAATCGCCCCCATTCCTTCTCCAAATACTTATGAAAATCCTTGAAAGATCTTGGAAATGAGCCAATAAAATAAATTGGAAAAAATAAGACTATACAAAAGATTAAAAAAAAGTTGCAGTATCACTTGCCATATCCATTTGGGGTGGGGTTATTATCCGATGTTGATCATGTCTATCATAGGAACGGATCCGTTAAGGCATATCTCATGATGTTTTCAGTGACATGTTTAAAAGATAGGTAGTTAATACTTTGGCCTTGTTTTTGTTTGCTTATAGTCAAAACTTTATGATTGTTTTCTTAAAAGTTCTAACTTTTGATGTTTGCTTTGTTTTTTTGTTTATTTTGTCAAAGGGTGACTACGATGATTTCTTTATTATGGGTGAAAATTTTATTACAGATTGGTGATGATAGATATACGACTTTTTGATTTCTAAGTTTTATGATGTTTTTTTCTATTTTTAGGGGACTAACCTAGGGCCTCGGGGGCTCATCAAAGATAAAACTTTCCTACTTTATACACAAACCGGCTCGTACTTCACTTGGTTTGAATTTTTATTTTATTTTTTGTTTTGTGAATGTTTTTGGATTTTAAATTTTGAATGTTTTTTTATTTTTAACTTTTGACTAAGTTGAAATAAAGCATGATAGAAACCTATGGGGACTAACCTAAGGCCTTGGCGGTTGTTAATCCTTGCCTATGTTGTACACGCAAAGACCATGTAGTTTGACTAGTTGAGTCAAAGCATAAACTTGTTTTTGGGATTTCAAACAACATTGATAACCTGAATTGATATTCCACTTTTGTTTCTAGAGGATATGTTGCGAGAAGTCTACTTGACCTAGCTATAGGGTTCAAAAAAAATTTGATACCTTAGAATTTTTTGAGTGAAGTAATAATCCAACAATGTTGTTTTATTTTTGATGTTTTCAAATGTTTCTTATTTTTGTTGTTTTTTTGTATGTTTTTTTTTTTGTTGTTTTTGACCATGATAGGATGCACAAAGATCTAATCCATGACCAGATTTGGGAAGTTTCCCCTATTTTGAGACAAGATGACTTTCCTAAATCAATATCAAGCCATGGTTGGACACATGTTTTATTGTGGGGTGAATGGGTGGATGTTGTGGGGAGTACCGGTAGATAATGATATGAGTCTTATTCAAACATAGCACCTGTTTGATAGGTTTTCACTATGATACCTATTCTATGAGCACCACAAAGTGGTTTCACTCAAGGAATGTTTTATTTATCTTTACTAATTTTCTTTCTTTTTTAATTTTATGTAATTTTTATCCTTTTTCTATTTTTTTGGATTTTTACCCTTTTGCCTAGGGTATTCTGATGTGCTTCATGCATAGAACTTCTTGAGGTGGCTGTTATTCAATGGTTTAGCAAAATTTTCTCCTTCATGAGTATCCAACTGATAGGCCCCAAAGTCATAGCTTGTTGTGATGATAAATGGGCCAAATAAGTTGGGTTCAAATTTCCCTTTTCCACCCTAATTCAGTTGTACCTTTTGATTCTCCTTGAGGAACAAATCACCAATTTCAAAGTTTATGTCTTTTATTTTCTTGAAATAGCTTTTTTTGAGCCAATTTTGATAAACCTATAGATGCTTTAACATGCTCAAACTCCTTTCATCTCAGAGCTCTAATTCATTTAACTTGCATAACATGTATTCTTCATTGTTGACCATGCCTTTTAATGAGATTCAAAATGAGGGGATTTCAACTGTAGTAGGTAAGATAACCTCTTATTTTTAGACCAATGAAAATGGTGTAACACTTGTAGGTGTTCGAATGTTCATTCGATAAGCCCATAGGGCTAGATTTAGCTGGAAATGGCAATCACGAATGGCTTCATTAACAGTCTTTTTTAGTATTTTCAATATGGTTTTAATAGATGCCTCAACCTGACTGTTTCCTTGGGGGTGATAGGTCATGGAAAATCTATGCTAGATAGAAAATTGAGAGCAGAGGTCTTGGACGTCTTGATTTTTAAATGGGGTTCTATTGTCCATTATGATCATTTGGGGAATTTCATACCTACAAATCATATAGTTCAAAATGAACTTTGATATCTATTTTCCAATGTTATAGGTCAATAGAATTGCCTCTATCCATTTAGTGAAATACTTTGTTGTTGTGATAATGAACTTGTACCCATTATATGAAGTTGATGAAATATCAACTACCAGGTCTAATACCCTTTACAAGAAAGGTCATGGTGTTCTGCTAGGTCTCAATTCCTATGTTGGTGCATGAACAAGGTCACTATGTTGCTAGTATTGATGACACTTTATAGAATACTACATGTATTCATGTTCTATGAAGGGCTAATAATACCCTATTCTGAGCAGTTTTTGGACTAGGTTAGGTCTGTTAGATTGGGACCCACAACTACCTTTGTGTATCTCTTGTAAGGCCATTTGCACTTCTTCTACATTAAGACATTGGAGTAATATATCATCTAGACTACGACAGTATAGGGTATCTCCTAGCATTGTAAAGTGGAAAGCTCTACGGGTGAAGGTTTTCTTTTGGGTGCGTGTTAGGTCAACTAGAATGATACTGTGTTGGATGTAGTTAAAGGTTTCTTGGTACCATGGGGAGTTAGAACCAACAACAACACCCACCAATTCTGATTTTGAGACATCGAATGCAGCTATGATAAATTGTTTGATGAGGAACTCATACTGTTGATCATCAAAGCTTGCACCTCTCTGAAAGTAATATGGGAAATTCAATGAGTGGGGGACCAATCTATGCCTTATTGAATACCTCTGAGATTTTTATAGAAATTCAACTCTTCTTTGAGTTTGGGAAAATTGGTAGAAATAAATGTAAACATAAAACATGAAAGTGGCAATGTGACAATACTTTTACAATATTTCAAAACCTCAAGTTATCTTCTATGAATGATATGATAGACAAAGAACGCCACAACCCTTCATTTTTAGGAAGAGAGTGAACATCAGAGGCTAGATACAAGCATAGTGTAGTCATTCAATCTACCGCCAAGAAGTGCTCGTTAAGACTTGACCAACCATAGAATTTTCAAAAGTTAACAAAAAACATTAAAAATCCACATAAACTATTCCTCTTAATACAAAATAGCACAAAAAATAATAACCTTCAAAGAAAATAGATAAGTACAATGACATAATCTAGCTTCTATAGGTTATTCCTCTATTATGCAAACATAGAGCATAGAAATCAAATAATCAGACTATTTAGATTAAGCTAGACATGATGTTCTATTACAGATGAATATATAAAGAAGGAAAAATTGAAAAATTCCATATCATGCACAGTTTCAAATATTTCTCCCAAATAACTCATACTTCAAATATTAAGTGAACCTAAAAACAAAGGTCAAATTCCAATCCAACAATAGTTTGAGTTAAAACTGATATAACATGCCAGAATGAAGCAATGTGCTATAAGCTAAAATAAATCTCCTATAAATATGAAAAACTAAATAACTTCTTTTCAAAAGGAAAAACTTTTGGAACTCTCTTCTCTAGCTACCACCTCAAATTTATAGCCACCAAGGAGAGAGAAAAGTTGCCTCTATCCAGAAGTAATGACTGTCAGATGTCTACACTTGATAGCTTATAATTTGATCTTGGATCTTTAATTAGGTCATGGAAATCCTTTCTCATAAACTCTCAACTATCACATTAATATCTGTAAGTGTGGACTGAGGTGTAAAGCACAAAACACTTCTTAATAAGACATTATATCAAAGATAAATCAATTTGAACTAAATCAAAGCAATAATCAATTGAAAGCGTCATCTTGTTCTCTATCCTCAAAGATTTATTAAATCAGTATTGCTCTCAAATCGTGAGGACACTATGATTGTTAAAATGACAATTCAAAGAACAAGATGGATGTTAATGCAATGATATGGAACTAAATATGACAATACTAGATGATAAATGAATTAAACTAGCATGAATTGACATGAAACAGATAATTGCAGCTACAGGAGGCAGCCATGATTTTGAAACTTGATTGCTGGATATTGGATGCTTGATGCTTGAATTCCTACAAGGTAAAAGTGCATAAACTTGATTATCTGGATCCTTTCTTGGTTGAATGAGGCTGTATTTATAGATTTCCTGGCTGTAGAAATGCACAAGGAAGGCATTGAGAGGCTTGGATTCAATCTGGAGGATTGAATGGTGAAAGATGGAGGAGATTGAGAGAATTTTGGTGATTGTCTCTACCCATGAAAACACCAGGCAAGAGAAGAGGAAAGATTGATGGAGGAGGATTGAGAGAAGATTTTGGAATTTGTCTCCAATTTGTCTCCAAAACTTCTTGTGAAGTTTTAAAGTATTAATTGTGACATATTTTAGACATAGATTAGACATAGGATATCTAATTCATTTTTGAGAGAATATAGATGGAATATTCCTTGTGCTTTAATTCAAATATTTTGATTTATTTAAATTAGCAAAAGGGAGATAAATAATTTAATAAAACAAACTATAGGATAGTTGTTTATTAAATTAACAGAGGAATATGGTAATTAATTAATAAAGTGTTTGATCTTTATTTAATTAATTTTGAGATTGATGTGATAGATTGAAATAGGGATTTGATAATTAAATCAAACAAAGTATTTAATTTTGTTTATTTAACTAAGGTAAATTTAAATGTGAACTATATAAATAAATATTTCTATTTATTCGATAGTAGAGGAAATTAGGATAATTAATTAAATAATTTGTATTTAATTAATCGGATGCTCCAAACCATTTTTAGGTGTATACATTTTTCCCCTCTTCGAAGTGATGTGTTTACGTGTTGCTATGAAGAAAATTTTGCTGTTGCTGTCAGGATTGATGATTTTTTTTAAAAAAATTGTATGCCCCAGACATTGATTTTTAGATGATTGCCGATAATATGCCCCCTCAGGAGATAAATTAATGATTTGATGATTTTTAAATTTTTTTCAAAATTTTATGATTTTCTAATGATTTGATGAAGATTTGTTGAAGAAATAAATTTATCTCCCGACAAATGATGAAGAAATATAGCCTGTAGATGAATATTAATTAATTTCATGGATAAAATTAATCAAAATATAATAAAACCCACCAAAAATACCTTTTCAAAATTTATAAATAGTCCAAAAGGTCATTTTAAAAGTCATTTGCACTATTTGAGTTAAAAAATCCTTTGATAAAGACATTTCAGCCAGTTGGAGCAGGATGCCTATCCCCTACCACACTCATCGTTTTGAGCGTGTTCGACGTCATCGATGGCCGGCCGCATATGGACCTCCAGTATGTACCCCTTAACCTCCTCGTAATTCATACCTTTTTGTTTTTTTATGCATTTTAGCCTTTAGGCATGTCTAGGTCAGTTTTAGCGCTTCCAAGCTGCACTGTAGCGCTTACACTCTAGTGTAGTGCTTCCAGTAGGTAGATTAGCGCTTTGAGTGTTAGCACTTTCGTTAAAAACTCTAGCGCTTCCATAGGATAATGTAGCGCTTCTGATGATGTAGCACTTAGGATTTGAACTTTAGCGCTATGATGTCGGATTTTAGCGCTTAGAGACTTCTAGTGCTTTGATTTGGTTGATTAGCACTTTCATGGTCTGTTCTAGCACTTTTGGTAAAGCGGCACTTTGATGGAATGTTTTAGCACTTAAATGTGGAAAAGTAGCGCTTAGGGACTATTAGTGCTTTAGATGCCTATTTTAGCGCATCGGAATGCTGAAATAGCGCTTTTGAGATTTAGCTCTTTTAATTAATAGAATAGTGCTTTTGTGTTTTAGCGGTTTGGGACCCTATTTTAGCGCTTTCATGTCAGAATTGAAGATTTTGACTTAGTGAACCCTGATTTTGTCAATTCTGATCATGTCCATTCTTTGGAGTGGTATGATTGGTAATCCAAATTCATGATGTGTTGGATTGGTGATGTAAATAAAACTAACTTCTCATGATAGGCAAGAAGTAAATCCTATTTGTGATGATCCTCATGATAGGTGAGGAAATGATTCAATATCCAATAAATCTCATGATAGGCGAGATTAAATATTGTTTGATGAACCTCATGATAGGTGAGGTTTGTTGATGTTCGCCCATGAATTTTGATCGAAAATTCATACCAAATTTGGAATGGACTTGATAGTAGAATGACTTTTGGTTTCTAGACATAGTTCACTGATTGTGGATTTTTTTTATTTTTATTTTTTGCTTGTGATGATAGGAGGATTTAGGTACTCTCTAGATGTGAGAGAGGTTTCCATGGACTATCGACTTGATTCATCATTTGACACCAAATGAGCTACAGGTTATAGGCCAATGTGGCCTAACTAGTTTGCTTGATATGCCCCAGATTAGGATTAATCAGGGTTTGTTGACTGCTTTGGCTGAGAGGTGGCATAGTGACCACAACACCTTTCACCTACCCACTGGCGAGATGATGGTCACACTTGAGGATGTGTGGCATATTTTGCACATTCCCTTCATGGGGGAGATTGTTACCTATGATTCCCATGGGACCGGCGGTAGAGATGCTCTTTGTAGAGTATTTCAAGATCAGGAAATTGAGGGTCCAAGCGTTCGATGGCAGAGGATTGTTGATTCCTACGCGACACTACTAGCAATGTTAGCTGGATTTATTGGAGGTTTCCTCTGCCCTGATCGTAGGTCGAAGGGATTCCTTGTTAGCTGGGGTAAGACTTTGGAGAGCATGATGGTACACGGTACCAGATATGCATGGGGGATGTGCATGTTGGCCCATCTCTATCATGATCTTCACTTGGTTGTGTACCTCGAAGCATGGAGCTTATCAGCAAGGATGACCTTGTTATAGGTGTGGGCATGGGAGCATTTTTCTATTGCTCAACCATTTCCAATTGTAGATAGACCACCAGGTAGACCTTATGTGTTCAGATATAGAGGTCAGTTTACACAGGCCTGGATGGGCAAGTTAGAGCACTGGAGGCGAGTCTTCGATGATACAGAGATAGTTACCTGGCATCTGTACCTCGAGTGTGAGCAGTGGGATGAGGATGATGCAGTATTGGGATTTCTCTGTGATTCCATGTATCTCATTGGCCAAACGTTCTAGAGATATTTCTGCTCCGCAAAGTATACAGACAGTATGACATTGTTCAGTGTATGCCACAGGGAGTAGCCCATTATGCGAGGTGATGGATGGATATTCCTGATTGGGGTCCCAGTCTGTCATATGATGTTGTAGTAGAGGGATATAGGGCATTGCAGCCATCACCGTGGGATATGCGCAGATATATTGCAGAGGCACCGGTCATCGAGGAGTATGCAGCATTCTTGGCTTTGGTTCCACATCCTCGTATTTCATTCCAAATGAGCCAGCGCCACTACCTGTAGAGGAGGATGTGGCAAAGGATATTGCAAAGGGTAAGGTTGACACTCTAGCAGGCAATAGCATGGAGAGTGGCAATGAGGACAACAGTAGCAGTGATGATAGTTATGGTGGCAGTGGAGGAGACAAAGGAGTAGGGCCAACCATTAGTAGTGCTCCATCATCTAGTAGGCCTCGTAAGAGGCGAGCAATGATAGTGCCACCTGTAGACTATTAGAGATAGATTGCGGGCTTACAGAAATAGGTTCAGACACTGCAGGGACAGTTGGTATAGGCCAAGGCCATGCTCGTGCAGACCTAGACTTAGATGTAGGCTCAGGCCCAGGCTCATGCTCAGGCTTTAGCGCAGGTGCAGGGATAGTTGGCAGTTGTTCAGATGTAGGTTGCTACATTGATAGCTGAGTGAGATAGTGCATGACAGATTGCTGAGAGGGCACATGAGACAGTGGAGACTCTCCAAAGAGTGGTTGATGGCACCTCAGTGGGGGATTACATGAGAGAGATTTTGTGGGTGGGCCGAGAGGCAGAGTTTTATCAAGGCAGATACCATGATGCAGTGCTTGCTAACTGTAGAGTCAGCTATGCCCCATCGAGGTCTGGGCGGATGCATACATGGATAGTTGGTGAGGGGGTTACATAGCCTCCATGTAGAGATCCCATAGATCTTGGTCCTTCAGTGATTGGTGGTGGTACATGTCCTGTTGGGCCAGCACACTCTGGCAGTAGTAGATCGTAGACGCTATTGTGATCCTCCATGATGTATATTACGATGTACCTCATTTTTGATGATGTATTTCTAGACTTAATTGTATACTTGACACTTGATGATATATATGAGATGCAGTTGATGTGATATGATGATGGTTTTATGATTTATATGTGATGGATGCCTTTATTATATGATTTATGTGATGAGTTTTTTCTAAATGTGATGATGCGTATGAATGATTTTTTATTTCAATGCAATGATGTAATGATAAATGCATGTGTAGAATATATGATATATGGATATATGATGTGATGTATGAATTTCCAAATGATGATCTATATGGATGCTTTTAAATGTGATCAAAATCTATGAATGGACAGATAAATGCTTTTTATTTTTAAATGTGATGATGATAAATGATGATCTTATGATGAATGATAATGGATGAAGATGTAATGATAATAATAATATGACTTGCATTTATTTTATATGTGATGGATGAAAATGACATATACATATGATTTTGGATAGATGATAATGCAATGATTATTTATGGTAAAAAAATGATCATGATATATGTATGGTACAACTTAAAGTATAATTTATTTGATGTATGTGAAATGTATGAATGATGAAATGATGAAATTAAAATGATGTTATGATGATTCCTACATGTTTTTGATGATTTTTGATTTATGTCAAGTATACTCAGTCTTATTTGTAGATTAGATAATCATTGATTGGAATCCTTTATGCAACAAATACTTTATAGATAATGAATCATGATGAATGCAATCTAATTTTAATATGCAACTATATGCAAAACCATTGTCATTTTAACAATACCTTTGTGCTTTTTGTCATCATTGAGATTTTATTGGATGTTGAAAGTGAATACAACCGTTAATAGTATGTGTTAGACCAATAACGACCTCAGTACTTCTTTCATGATTTTTGATATTGCAAGCGAACACAAGCATCTAGGTATAATTGAATCAAGATGACCTGAGCATTCGTTGCGTAAACAGGCAATGATTAATCATTTCAATGTGTGAATTTTGAATGTAATCAGTGATACATTTGCATAGCACATCCCTTGACAATTCATACATGTAAATGATTAACATATAGATAGCAGATAATAAAAATATCATTCTTTTTCCTTATTTCTCTAGTTCAATACATCATTGAGTTACTCTAAGGAAATGATAATCAAAAATTCAATTTATCCATTTGTTACTTAGAGTGTTTTAATCATTATTCAAATTTTTAGATCATCCATCCTAATTTTTGACATGTTTCTGGATTTTCAAGATTTTGACGAAAGACCTAACCTAATAACCTATCTTAGGGGTCTTAGGGGCTGATCAAAGATTAGCCTTGCCTATGTTACACACGCAGAGACCACATAGTTCGACTGACACAAACCTATGTTTTTGGATTTTTCTTTCTGAGACTAACTTAGTTGACATGTTTTTTTCTTGGATTTTTGATATGATACAGATGTTTGATGCCTTCCTGATGATGATTGATGTTGCGCTTTGATCTTTTTTTTTGTTTTCTATTATACTGTTGTTTTTCCTTTTGGTGAAATCGATGTTTTTGTTGTCCCTAACGATATCCAGATGTTTCCCCCAAGCTTTGGAGTGAGACTTGACTATGTGAAATTCTTTTGATATGGATGCAATGATGGTAAAACTATGACATGATATGAAATGGTATGGACTGCCAGACTAATGATCCCGATATGCATCAAAATAGATGGGAAAGTTGATCATAGAATCACATACAATGCCTATTTCTAGGTTTTCACCATATGCTTTGATTACACATCTTTGTTTTTGTGTATTTTTCTCATTTTTCCTTTTTTTCTTTTTGTATTTTTTTTTTTTTTTTGTATTTTTGTGTTGCCAAGATGCCTGTTTGCTAGGTTTTCATTAAGGAAACTATTTCTAGAGGTTTGACCCATGCACTAGGAGTTTCAAGTATAGAACCGTTTGAGATGGATATTGTTGATAGGTTCATCAAATAGATCCCCTTCTAACATTGATAGCTAATATGCCCTTGATCCACACACTGATATGATGACCAAAGGACCAAGCCAGTTAGGCTCAAATTTCCTTTTCTTCTCCATGTCTTGCTGATTTCTAGGGTTTTCCTTTAGTACCAAGTCACCCACCTAAAACACCCTCGGTTTTACCCTCTGGTTGTAAATCCTTGACATTCTCTGTTGATAAGCCATTAGGTGATTAACATCTTGTTGACGATGCTCATCTAACAATTCCAATTCCTGTAGTCTAGATACCCTATAGTCTTCATCTAAAATGATTCCTCTGAGTGATACACGAAGGGACAGAATTTCAACTTCAATGGGAAAAATAGCTTCTGATCCATATACCAAGGCATATGGTGTAGCTCTTGTTGGTGTTCTGATACTTTTTCTGTAGGCCCATAGTGCAGGATTCAGTTGAACATGCCAATCACATCTAGCATCATTAACCGTCTTTTTGAGAATTTTGAGAATTGTTTTGTTCGAGGCCTCTGCTTGGCCATTCCCTTGAGGATAGTACAGTGTTGAAAAATGATGTTGGATGTGAAGC
>CM021102.1:434344264-434396783 GCA_007115665.2 Sequoiadendron giganteum | reverse complement strand
TTCATAGTTTAGGTATTTTTTAGTTTGTTTTAGCGCTTTCAAGCCGCGTTGTAGTGCTTACACTTTGGTGTAGCACTTCCAGTAGGTAGATTAGCACTTTGAGTTTTAGCGCTTGCGTTAAAAAATCTAGCGCTTCCATAGGATAATGTAGCGCTTTGTTTGATATAGCGCTTAGGATTTGATTTTTAGCGCTATGATGCTGGATTTTAGTGCCTAGAGACTTCTAGCACTTTCATGGTCTGTTCTAGCACTTCTAGTAAAGCGGCACTTTGATGAACTATTGTAGCGCTTAGATGTGGAAAAGTAGCGCTTAGGGACTTTTAGCGCTTCGGATGCCTGTTTTAGAGCATCAGAGTGCTGAAATAGCGCTTTCAAGATTTAGCACTTTAGGTGCTTGATTTAGCGCTTTTAACTGATAAAGTAGCGCTTTTGTGTTTTAGCGCTTTGGAAGCCTGATTTAGCGCTTTCATGTCAAAATTGAAGATTTTGACTTAGTGAACCCTAATTTTGTCAATTCTGATCATGTCCATTCTTTGGAGTGGTATGATTGGTAATCCAAATTCTCGATGTGTTGGATTGATGATGTAAATAAAACTAACTTCTCATGATAGGCGAGAAGTAAATCCTATTTGTGATGATCCTCATGATAGGCGAGGAAATGATTCAATATCCGATAAATCTCATGATAGGTGAGATAAGATACTGTTTGATGAACCTCATGATAGGTGAGGTTTGTTGATGTTCGCCCATGAATTTTGTTTGAAAATTCATACCAAATTTGGAATGGACTTGATAGTAGAATGACTTTTGATTTCTAGACATAGTTCACTGATTGTGGATTTTTTGTTATGATGATAGGAGGATTTGGGTACTCTTCAGATGTGAGAGAGGTTTCCATGAGCTATAGACTTGATACCTCATATGACACCAGATGAGCTTCAAGTGATAGGCTGATGTAGTTTGACCAACTTACTTGATATAACCCAAATTAGGATTAATCGGGGTCTGTTGACTGCTTTGGCTGAGAGGTGGCATAGTGACCACAACACCTTTCACCTACCCATTGGCGAGATGATGGTCACACCTAAGGATGTGTGGTGTATTTTTCACATTCCGTTCATGGGGGAGATTGTTACCTATGATTCCCATGGGACCGGCGGTAGAGATGCTCTGCGTAGAGTTTTTCAGGATGAGGACATTGAGGGTCCGAGCGTTCGATGGCGGAGGATTGTTGATTCCTACACGACACTATTAGCAGTGTTAGCTGGATTTACTGGAGGTTTCCTTTGCCCTGATCATAGGTCAAAGGGATTCCTTATTGGTTGGGGTATGACATTGGAGAGCATGATGGTACACGGTACCAGATATGCCTGGGGGATGTGCATGTTGGCTCATCTCTATCACGATCTTCACTCTATTATGTACCTCGGAGCGCGGAGTTTATTAGCAGGGATGAACCTATTATAGGTGTGGGCATGGGAGCATTTTTCTATTGCTCAACCATTTCTAGTTGCAGATAGACCACCAGGCAGGCCTTATGTGTTTAGATATAGAGGTCGGTTTACACAGGCCCGGATGGGCAAGTTAGAGCACTGGAGGTGGGTCTTTGATGATACAAAGACAGTTACATGGCGTTCGTACCTCGACTGTGAGTAATGGGACGAGGATGATCTAGTGTTGGGATTTCTCTATGATTCCATATTTCTCATCGACCGGACACCATTTGTTCTAGAGAGATTTCTGCTCTGTAGAGTATACAGGCAGTACGACATTGTTTAGTGTATGCCACAGGGAGTAGCCCATTATGCAAGGTGACAGATGGATATTCCTAATTGGGGTCCCTATTTATCATATGATGCTCTAGTAGAGGGATACAGGGCATTGCATCCATCACCTTGGGATACACGCAGAGATATTACAGAGGCACCAGTTACTGAGGATTATGCGGCATTTTTGGCCTTGGTTCCACATCCTCACATCACCATTCCAGATGAGCTAGCGCCATTACCAGTAGAGGATGATGTGGTAGAGGGTTCTGAAAAGAGTGAGGGTGGTACTCTGACAGGTAGTAGCATAGAGAGTAGCAGTGGTGACAATAGCAGTGATGACAGTGATGGTGGTAGTGGAGGGGATAGAGGAGTAGGGCCATCCAGTAGTGCTCCATCATCTAGCAGGCCTCGCAAGAGGCGAGTAGTGATAGTGCCAGTAGTGGATCAGTAGAGATAGATTGCAGGTCTCCAGGCACAAGTTCAGACACTGCAGGGGCAGTTGGTACAGGCCAGGGGCATGCTCGTGCAGACCCAAACTCAAATGCAGACTCAGGCTCAGGCTCATGCTCAGGCTTTAGCACAAGTTCAGGGACAATTGGCCACTGTACAAACATAGGTTGGTACACTGACAACCGAGCGAGATAGTGCTCGGTAGATTTATAAGAGGGCATAGAAGAGGGCAGAGACCCTACAGAGAGTGGACAGATGGTACCTCAGTGGGGGATTATATGAGAGAGGTTCTATGGGCTGGCCGAGAGGCAGAGTTTTACAGAAGCAGATATCATGATGTAGTGCCTATTGAGCATAGAGTTAGTTATGTTGCATCGAGATCTGGGTAGACAGACAATGAGTGAGGGGGTGACATAGCCTCCACATAGAGATCCCAGAGATCTTGGGCCTTCCAGGGGTGGTGGTGGTACTGGTCCTTCCATGGGTGGTGGTGGTACAGGTCATGTTGGGCCCGCACACTCTGGCAGTAGCAGATCGTAGATGCTATTATGATCCTCCATGATTTATATTATGATGTACCTCATTTTTGATGATGTATTTCTAGACTTCATTGTATACTTGACACTTGATGATATATATATGAGATGCAGTTGATGTGATATGATGATGGTTTATGATTTCTACGTGATGATGTAACATGTGATGTTCTATATGAATGATTTTAATTGTTGTAATGATGTAATGATAAATGCATGTGTAGAATGTATGATATATGGATGTATGATGTGATGTATGAATTTCTAAACGATGATCTATATGAATGCTTAGGTTTGATAAAATGTATGGATGGATGAATCAATGCTTTTTATTTTAAATGTGATAATGATAAAAAAATGATCTTATGATGAAATGATAATGGATGATGATGTAATGATGTATGGATATGATGTTGGATAGATGATAATGTAATGAATGTTTTATGGTAAAAAGATGATCATGATGTATATATGGTATAACCTAATACATAATTTATTCAATCTAGGTGGAATGTATGAATGATGAAATGATGAATTTAAATGATGTAATGATGATTCCTACATGTTTTTGATGATTTTTGATTTATGTCAAGTATACTCAGTCTGTTTTTGTAGACAAGATAATCATTGTTTGGAATTCTTTATGCAACAAATACTCTATAGATAATGAATTATGATGAATGCAATCTAATTTTAACATGCAACTATATGCAAAACGATTGTCATTTTAATAGATTCTTTGTTCTTTTTGTCATCATAGAGCTTTATTGGATGTTGAAAGTGAATAAAAGCGTTAATGGTATGTGTTAGACCAATAATGACCTGAGTGCTTCTATCATGATTTGTGATATTGCAAGTGAACACAAGCATCTAGGTATAATTGAACTGAGATGACTTGAGCATTCATTGCGTATACAGGCAGTGATTAATCATTTCAATGTGTGAATTCTGAATGTCATCGATGATACATTTGCATAGCACATCCCCTGATAATTCATACATGTAAATGATTAACATACAGACAACAGATAATAAAAATATTATTCTTTTTCCTTGTTTCTCTAGTTCAATACATCGAGTTACTCCAAAGAAATGATAATCAAAAATTCAATTTATCCATTTGTTACTTAGAGTGTTTCAATCATTATTCAGATTTTTAGATCATCCATCCTGATTTTTGACATGTTTTTGGATTTTTGAAATTTTGATGAAAAGACCTAACCTACCAACCTATCTTGGGGGTCTTGGGGGTTGATCAAAGATTAGCCTTGCTTACGTTACACATGTAGAGACCACGTAGTTCGACTGACACAAACCTATGTTTTGGATTTTGCTTTTTGAGACTAACTTATTTGACATGTTTTTTGATTTTCGATAAGATACGGATGTTTGAGAACTTCCTGACGATGATTGATGTTGCACTTTGATCTTTGTTCTTTGTTTTTTGTTTTCTATTATACTGTTGTTTTCCCTTTGGTGAAATTGATGTTTTTGTTTTTGTCGTTGCCCCTAGCGATATCTAGATGTTGCCCCCAAGCTTTGGAGTGAGACTTGACTATGTGAAATGCTTTTGATATGGATGCAATGATGGAAAAATTATTGACATGATATGAAACAGTACAGACTTCCAGACTAATGATCCTGATATGTATCAAAAATAGACGGGAAAGTTGATCATAGAATCACATACGACGCCTGTTTCCAGGTTTTCACCATATGCTTTGATTACATATCTTTGTTTTTGTGTATTTTTCTCATTTTTCTTTTTCTTTTTTTTTTTTTTTGTATTTTTGTGTTGCCAAGATGCCTGTTTGCTAGGTTTTCATTAAGGAAACTATTTCTAGAGGTTTGACCCATGCACTAGGAGTTTCAAGTATAGAACCGTTTGAGATGGATATTGTTGATAGGTTCATCAAATAGATCCCCTTCTAACATTGATAGCTAATATGCCCTTGATCCACACACTGATATGATGACCAAAGGACCAAGCCAGTTAGGCTCAAATTTCCTTTTCTTCTCCATGTCTTGCTGATTTCTAGGGTTTTCCTTTAGTACCAAGTCACCCACCTAAAACACCCTCGGTTTTACCCTCTGGTTGTAAATCCTTGACATTCTCTGTTGATAAGCCATTAGGTGATTAACATCTTGTTGACGATGCTCATCTAACAATTCCAATTCCTGTAGTCTAGATACCCTATAGTCTTCATCTAAAATGATTCCTCTGAGTGATACACGAAGGGACAGAATTTCAACTTCAATGGGAAAAATAGCTTCTGATCCATATACCAAGGCATATGGTGTAGCTCTTGTTGGTGTTCTGATACTTTTTCTGTAGGCCCATAGTGCAGGATTCAGTTGAACATGCCAATCACATCTAGCATCATTAACCGTCTTTTTGAGAATTTTGAGAATTGTTTTGTTCGAGGCCTCTGCTTGGCCATTCCCTTGAGGATAGTACAGTGTTGAAAAATGATGTTGGATGTGAAGCTTCTCACATAGCTCTTGGACATCTTGATTCTTGAAAGGTTGTCCGTTATTAGTGATAATGGATTGAGGGATTCCATACCGACATATTGTGTAATTCAAGATGAAAGAGGAGATCTACTTCCCAGTGATGGTTGTAAGAGGTACCGCCTCTATCCACTTTGTGAAGTATTATGTAGCAGTTATAATGAACTTGTGTCCATTAGATGAAGATGGATTTATTTTTCCAACTAGATCTAGGCCCCATTGAAAAAAAGGCCATGTTGATGTAAAAGGATGTAGTTCTTGTGCTGGTGCATGAATCAGATTGCTGTGAATTTGAAAATTTTGACATTTCTTAACAAACTGATAGGATTCTTTCTCCATGCATGGCCAATAATATCCCAAATAGAGGAGTTTCTTGGCTAGAGTTATCCCACTCGAATCAGTGCCACAAATACCCTCATGAACCTCTCATAGGGCCATTTCAAATTCGTCGTGTTTTAGATATCAAAGTAAAGTACCATCAAGACCTCAATGGTAAAGTATGTTTGCGATTAAAGTATGTCATGTGGATTGGTGGATAAAGTTTCATTTTTGGTTCTTGGAAAGGTCAGGAGGAAGTTTATCATCTTGCAGATAAGCATAGGTCTTTTCATAGATGGAGGTTTCAATGGTTTCTAGATGGCAGATGGTAGCGGTTTTTGAATTTTTATGTGAAGGAAATGATACTTGTTCCACCATAAATTCATAACAAACACGTTTCTCAAGAAATTATAGTAATGAAGCAATTGTGGCCATAGCGTCCACGGCTTTATTCTCCACCCGTGGAATCTGATGAAACTTGATACTAACAAAGAATTGTTTCAGAGCCTCTATGTGTTTCTTATAGGGCATCAACTTTTCATCCTTTGTTTGATACTCATCATTGACTTGATAAATGACTAGTTGAGAGTCCCCATATACTTGTAAATCCATGATTTTCCATTGAATTGCTATTTTGACCCCAATGATTAATGCTTCATATTCTGCCACATTATTTGTACACTAGAACATTAGTCTATATGATTTTGGAATGGTGTGTCCTTATGGAGAAATGAAAAAAATCCTTGCTCCAGATCCGCGTTGTGTGTATGATCCATCAAAATATAATACCCATTGTTGGGGCATCATTGTTAGAATGTCTCCATCTGGAAACTCCATTGTCATTGGTCGATCATCTGGTATAGGAGCTTCAGCCAATTGTTCAGCGATGGCCTGACCCTTGATGGCTTTTCTTTTCACATATTAAATGTCAAATTCACTTAATAGCATGACCCACTTTGCCAGTCTACCTGTTAAGGCAGCTTTACTGAGTAGATATTTTAATGGGTCGATCTTTGCTATTAACCTGATTGTATGGGTCAGCATATAATGTCTCAGCTATTGAGTAGCAAACACCACTACCAAGCAAGACTTCTCTATGAAAGTGTAGTTTATTTAATACCCATTTAATGTCCTACTGATATAGTAGATGGCATGTTCTTTTCCTCCATAATCCTCTTGCGCTAATAGTGCCCCCAAAGAGATATATGTCGTGGCAATGTACAATAGCAAAGGTCTTCCTTCTGTTATTGGCATGAGAATGGGTGGTGACATTAGATACTATTTGATTTGATTGAACATTGTTTCACACCCCTCATCCCACTTGAAAACTATATTTTTATGCAAAAGGTGATTAAAAGGATGGCTTTTGTCTGCCAGCTAGGAGATGAATCTTCTGATTGATTGGAGCCTTCCCTGTAAAGATCCGAGTTGACTGATATTCTTAGGAGGTGGAATCTCCATTATTGCTTTGACTTTCATGGGATCTACTTCAATGCCTTTTTCTGATACAATGTACCCCAATAGTTTTGCTGATGTGACCCCGAAGATACACTTCTGGGGGTTTAACCTGACATTAAATTTCTCCATCCTCATGAAGATTTTATCTAGGATATGCAGATGTCTATCCCTTGTACTATATTTTTTCAAGATCTTATACACGTAATCCTCCATGAAGGTGTGCATCATATCATGGAAGATTTTTGTCATTGCTCTTTGATAAGTGGCCCCTACATTTTTCAAACCAAATGGCATGACGTTCCAGCAGAAATTTCCCCATGGACATGTAAAATCCATCTTCTCCTGATCTTCTTGAGCTATTTTTATTTGATTGTACCCAGAGAAACCATCCATGATTGACAACATGGCATGCCCTATCATCAAGTCCACAATGATGTCAATATTTGGTAGCAGAAAATCATCCTTCAGGCATGCTTTATTTAGATCCCTGAAGTCTGTACATATCCTGATGCCATTGTCTAGTTTTGAAATAGGTACAAGATTAGATATCCATTCAACATAGTCTATAGACTGTATGAATCTAGCATCCAACAATTTCTTCAGCTCTGTCTTTACCATTAATGCTATATGGGGATGCATTTTCCTCAATTTCTATTTGATAGGCTTGATTCCTGCTGGCAAAGATAAATGATGCATGAGAAAATCTGGATCTAAGCCTAGCATATCAAAATATGACCAAGTGAATTTGATGCTTTTCTCCTTAAATAATTTGATGAAATCTGGTCTTTCTTTATCTGTCATGGATTCGGCCAGATGTAGGATTTTTGCCTTGTCTTCAGTGCCAATGTTCACAGACTATGTTGGTTCTACCAAGACTAATGATCACTCATGATAGTGTTCCAGAAGAGTGTCAAATATTCCATCCTTTAGTGCCTCAGAGAGGTTTTCACCATTAGATGCGTTTTTTATTTTTTCTTTTTCGAGATCTAATGCTGCCATAGAATGGTTTTCACCATTAGATCTATTTTCCCTATTTTCAATTTTGCAACTGGAAGATTTGACACTCTCCTGCCGAGTCATGTTGTTATAAGTATTATGGATAGAACTTGTATCAAGTTTGGTATGACAAAGGAAATTTATGATAGGATCATCATCTGCGAATCTTGGCACAATTAAGGGTCCAATAGGTTCCCAGTCAATTAGTTCAGGGTGGATTAGTGGCATGAGATTATCGGAGTCATTCAAGGTGATGGATGTAAGGGTTTGGATGGCCATTTCATCATTGTTGTTTAATGGGATATCGAGGTCCATGATGGTACTTTCTTCAAAATCGTCTAGCTCACTCGAGGTCTGTTCATCCCCACTTTAATCATCAATATTTAGTGACCCTGCCATGAATGGTCTAGACACAGAACCTTGTCCCTCCTCTCGTGTAGGTGTATATTTTTGTATTACATCAATTTTTATGTTAGTGCAAGATATATCAGAGCCTAGATCCCACTCATACTCATTTGAGTTTGTTTCAGAGCTATCTCTTAGTTGAAGTATTCTTTCGACGGCCTTCCTTGTCATCTCCTTTTTGTCATATTTAGAGTATCCCAATCCCATCTTCTCTTTTGATTGCAGAGTTAGGGGTTGAATAGGTTCTGTGATTCCTTCCTTTCTCAATCCAACAGGTCCTTGTCCATCATACCCCATTTTTTCTAAAATAGCTTTTCCTTTTCCATATTTGTTGGTGTTGACGTTGACATTTTTTATACTGGAATTTGATGTAGAGGGTTCCTCATCCTTGTAGAGCCAACCCAAGATTGCTTTATTGTCTGTTTCATCCGCTATGGTACCCTTTTTGACAAACCTTTATTGAAGAACTATGGTTGGTAATGATTTTTGATGTTTTATCATAGATGGTTGACCATATGTCTTAGGAGATGGCATTAACTGTGTTAGGTTAAGCGATTGCTCCATAGAATATGTTCCCATTCCTTTGTCAGTCAGTTGGACTTGCTTTAGAAAGTTTTTTGATAAATAAGTTTGTTGATCGAGATTATCTATTGATTGAGTTTCAACAGGACTTGTTTCTTTTTCTTTACCCTTTTTCTCAACCCACTTGGTGGTGATACTTGGACGTTGTTCTTCATTGGATGATGTTGAACTAGATGCTTCCCTGTTGTGAGGCACCAAGGTCTCTTGGGAGATTCTAATTGTGTCACAATGTTGAGGATGATTGTAATCAGCAGATATAGTCACCTCCTGTCCATTTATTGAGAACTTCAAACATTGATGATATGTTGAAGGTACAACCTACATTTCATGGATCCATGGTTGTCCTAAGAGAATGTTGTATGTTAAATCTCTTTCCAACACTTGACATGCTATATGTTTCATCATTGGCCCCACTTGAATGGGTAACACAATTAATCCCTTAGATGATCTCTCTTCCTCATCATATGCTTTGATAGTCATTTTTCTTCGAGCATCAATAGCATCATCTCAATACCCTAGTGCATGGATTAACTTGAGAGTGCAAATTTTTAGACCAGCTCCCCCATCTATTAATACTCTCTTGATGTGATGATTATGGATTAAGCCTTCGATATGGAGTGTAGTATTATGGGGATGGTTTAGTGATACATCATCCTGTTTAGAGAATGATAAACAATGTGGTGTAGTCAAATGTCCCACCATATCTTGGAACTGGAAAACATTTAGATTCGCTGGTACTGTAGTGGCTATCAATGCTTGTTCTAAAACCTCCTTATGCGATGGTGATATTTTAAGGAGTTCTAGTATCGATATTTGTGTGGGAATGTTTTGCAGTTGATCAACAATGTTATAATGGGATGGAGGTGGACCCGCATGTGTGGATCCAACTCCCTTCAAAATTACCTTAGATTTCCCCCTAGTCATAACATTTGTTGGTTGATGTTCTTGACTATCTCTAATTTTTAAGACATTGATTTGATTGTCAGAGTTTTGTTGGATGATGATGATTGGGAGCAGGTCCAAAGGGGTAGTGTTGTTGATTTTGGGTTCACCAATGTTATGATCAACTATATGATTTCTCTCTACTTTAGATAAACAAAGGATTGTTGTTTCATAGACATGATTAACGTTCTTACCTTTTTTGTTGGATGATGATGATGCTCCTTTGTCATAGTTTGGCAAAGGGTCTTTGAAAGCTGAATGATCGTTATTGTTTTGGGGTGTTTCCACATATGTTTTATTGTTGTCAATCAAGTCTTGTATTGCGTGTTTTAACTCCATACAATTGTTGGTTTTGTGACCTTTGTTACTATGGGATTTGCAGTAATTTGTGTCATTCCACCATGGTGGTTTGACTTTTGGATCCCAGAATTAGGCTTCCCGTGAAGTGAGAAGACCACTACAAACTAATTCTTTCATTGTTGATTCTATTGTTTGGCCGAAAGGTGTGAACCTTCGCCAATTTGATGGTTTTTGATATGGTTGTGTTTTGACATTCTCATTGTTTTGCATGATATTTGACTTGATAGTTTTGTCATTGTTTTGATTCTTTGAAGAAGATGTTGTTAAGTTAAAAACCGGTTTGACATTTTGGGAATCATTTGTTGTTTCATTTGTAGTTGTGTTTTGATTCTTTTGCCAAATTTTTGGTTTATCATTTCCTGAGTATTGATTCGGGTAGTTATTTGTGTTATTCATTTTATCGTTGAAATGTTTGATAACTCCTCTTTTGACTAATGCTTCCTCAATTTTGAGACCGTTGTCTATTACTTTTTCAAATCTGGGAGGACATTGTAATTCTAGCCTATAACTCATTTCCTCCATCAAGTTTTCAATGAACAACTACATCTTTTCTTCCTTTGGAATGGATGGAGGATATCGAGTGAACAGTCGTCGCCATCTTTGTAGAAAAGACAAGAACATCTCCCCTTTGTTTTGCTTTAAGTTGTGAAGATCCTTTATTGTAACATCATGGTGGATGTTGAATGAATATTGGGAGATAAACTTGTTCACAAGTACCTCAAAAGTTTTGATACCTAGTTGTAATTTTGAGAACCATTCCATACATGCACCTCCAAAACTTCTTGGGAATAATCTCATAAAGTAAGTTTCCTCTTGGGAAAACTCAAGGCTTATTGTTTTGAATTCCCAGATATGATCTATTGGATCCATTCTTCCATTGTACTTGTCATACTTTGGGAATTCACAGTGTCTCGAAAAAGGTAGTACGCTGACTATTGCATCGAAAGGATGAGGACAAATGTCCTGTATTGCATATCTTTTGGTACTACCTTTCATCATATCCTGTATCTTTTGTTGTAATAGTTGCATTTGGGATGTCAAAGTAGCAACTGGATCTATTTTTTTTGTTGGTTGCAGTATTTCAATTTCATTTGTTTCAGGTGCTTCCTTCAGATGATTGACATCAAAATCCTTGGGAAGTTTGGCACCTGATTCTGCCAACATCAAAAGATACTTCTCCATATCTTGTTCTAAAATCTTTTCCATAAATATATGGAACTTGGGATCTTGTTGAGCTGCCTGAATATCCTCTAGAGCTATTTCATTCTTATCATTTCAGTTCAAATTGTTCCAAGTATTTTCCTCTGCCATTGTTTTGGATGATTCAAGTTCTTTCTCTAAGAGTCTCTATTGTTGGGACCTAGTGAAGATTGGCATACAAATTTTTACACTTTCTTCCAAAATGTTGATCTTCTATGCTTAGAAAAATGTCAATTTGAACTTTTAACAAAGTTGAATAAGATGACTGATCTTATTGATGAGACTATGTTAACAATTTGATTACTATACTTGGTTTCATGATAAAGGATGATAGTATCTTGATGATGAAACTTTCATGTAGTAATCGATTGTGTATTTTGATTTGACACTTCTGATTTGCAAGATCTTGTTTCAGTTGATAAGATTGAAAATTTGTATAAACCTTCCTGATTTTGGTCTTTAGACAGTGATTCTGATGAAAAGAAACTTGTATTCTAGTAAAGATTGTGGAAAAATGATAGACAGATTGACTAGTAAGATTTTTGAACTCTCTGTTTTAGAAGCGCTAAAACTAAGTACAGAGGTGCTATTTCACAGAAATGCTAGAACAAAGTCCCAAAGTGCTGAAATAGATGACAGAAGTGCTATCTTGACAGAAGTGTTGAAACAATGCATGAAAGTGCTACAGAAATCGATGGAAGCGCTATCTTGACAGAAGCGTTGAAATAGTGCCCAAAAGTGCTATAAAAAGTGATAGAAGCACTGCTTTGATAGAAGCGCTAAAATTAAGACTGTAAGCACTGAAATAGTGCCCAGAAAAGCTATTTCATAGAAGCACTAAAACAGTGACCAAAAGCACTGAAACAGGATTCCAGAGCGCTAAAAATAGGACTTTAAGACTCCTTATTGTAAAATCTGATCTAGTCTTGTGGCATACTGAATCATGGATTGTGGAAGATAAGCACGATGTATGAGCTGACTATGGTTATGATACTGATTGAGAGCTCTCCTTTGAAAGAAGGCTCGTGACTAGAGTGGTTCTACTGTGTAATCCAAAGTGTGACCCCTAGCAAAATCATGGTATTTATGGATGAATGTTCTATGTTGTAACAGTAGTTTTCGATTTTGATATAGAAAATGCCCTCTTTTCAATTTATTTCGGTAATTGAGAGGCTTCTTGGGTTTTGAGATTTTGATTTTCCTTTTGAGAAACGTGGTGGACTTCCACTTTTTGAGCATGAAGTTTTTTGATCTAAGTTGACTTTGTTGTTTTCAGGATGATCTTTAATCTGATTTTAATGATTCTTTGTGAAAACACAGCAAGCAATTTTGAATAATTGTTTTTAACTGAATAGATCATGTATGTTCAAAAACCACGAATGGTCATATTGATTTTGACGGGTTGTTTTGACAATCGTACACAAATAAAACAGACTCACACTTAAGGACTATTAGGTATACTCATAGCCCACATCTAAAATCACATTGACTCACATAGCCGTGTCACCCCCTAGAGGGCACCCATGTTTCTGTCATTTCTAGGCGCATACTCAAAGTGACGGAAGTGGATACCGAATCCTTTGAGCAAGTAGTCCTTGGTAATTATATGGTGAGTGTCTTGGGGGCAGATTCTTCCCTCCCCTTGCACCGTGAGTATGACAATGTATGGATACTAACTCGGCGAGAAACTACTCTATAGTTCGTAGATAGGGCTTTCATGCGGTGCGGAAAATAGATAAAACTCCCTCAAGAGACCTCCCAATCTTTAGAACAAAGATTTTGGGGATGGTTTATCTTGCTCACTATTGTCAAGTTGGAATTTCATCAACAACTTGCATTTTTTTTATAGTGGGTTGGAATCCTTGGCTTTAGGAATTCCCACTTTAGGTCATTCCCATAGGGTGAGTACTTTTTCTCACTACGGCAGGCCTTCTAAAGGATTTATTAAAGCGTAAATAGCATGAAGTAAAAGTGAATATGGCACTTTGATCACCTAGTTAAGGGGAGAGCATAAGCCTAATCACCACAAACACAGCATATAAGTTTGTTCTGTTTTAAGCCCAAAAAGAAATTTTTCTAATCTAAGTGAAGGTGTTGCTTCACAAAAATCATGTTTGTTCTTTTTAACTTGTACTGTAAAAATGCGGTGACTATCCTAGGATTGATAAATTTGCTTTTAAGAAAACAAAAAGTGGCTACCCTAGGATTGATGAATTTTAGAAACCAACAAGTGACTATCCTGGGATTGATAAATTTTAGAAAACCTGAAGTGACTATCCTAGGATTGATGAATTTTAGTTCAATTGTGAAAAAATTAAAATCTGGCTGCAGCCGCGTTGGATCTAGACTGATTTTACAAAAGCACTAGAATTTTGCACCGAAGGGCTAAAACAGTTACCTGAGGCGCTAAAACTCAGAAGTGCTGAAATTTGTCATGAAAGCGCTAAATCACCAAAGCGCTGAAACAGTTGACAGAAGCGCTAAAGTTAAAAATGCTGAAATTTTTTATGGAAGCGTTGTAGTAACACGGAAACGCCAAAACAAAACACGGAAGCATTGTAGTTTTTAACAAAAGTGCTAAAATAAAACATGCCGAGAACCTGCGTGACACTTTCCAAAAAAATTGTTTTTGTAAAATTGGGGTTAATGCCCCACGGTGGGTGCCAAATTGTAAGTGTGGAATGAGGTGTAAAGCACAATACACTTCTTAATAAGACATTATATGAAAGATAGATCAACTGAAAGCATCATATTGTTGTCTATCCTCAAAGATTTATTAAATCAGTATTGCTCTCAGATTGTGAGGACACTATGATTGTTAAAATGACAATTCAAAGAACAAGATGGATGTTAATGCAATGATATGGAACTAAATATGACAATACTAGATGATAAATGAATTAAACTAGCATGAATTGACATGAAACAGATAATTGCTGCTACAGGAGGCAGCCATGATTTTGAAACTTGATTGTTGGATATTGGATGCTTGATGCTTGAATGCATGATGCTTGAATTCCTGCAGAGTAACAGTGCCTAAACTTGATTATCTGGATCCTTTCTTGGTTGAATGAGGTTGTATTTATAGATTTCTTGGCTGTATAAATGCACAGGGAAGGCATTGAGAGGCTTGGATTCAATCTGGAGGATTGAATGGTGAAAGATGGAGGAGATTGAGAGAATTTTGGTGATTGTCTCTACCCATGAAAACACCAAGCAAGAGAAGAGGAAATATTGATGGAGGAGGATTGAGAGAATATTTTGGGATTTGTCTCCAATTTGTCTCCAAAACTTCCCATGAAGTTTTAAAGTATTAATTGTGACATATTTTAGACATAGATTAGACATAGGATATCTAATTCATTTTTGAGAGAATATAGATGGAATATTCCTTGTACTTTAATTCAAATATTTTGATTTATTTAAATTACCAAAAGGGAGATAAATAATTTAATAAAACAAACTATAGGATAGTTGTTTATTAAATAAACAGAGGAATATGGTAATTAATTAATAAAGTGTTTGATCTTTATTTAATTAATTTTGAGATTGATGTGATAGATTGAAATAGGGATTTGATAATTAAATCAAACAAAGTATTTAATTTTGTTTATTTAATTAAGGTGAATTTAAATGTGAACTATATAAATAAATATTTCTATTTATTCGATAGTAGAGGAAATTAGGATAATTAATTAAATAATTTGTATTTAATTAATCGGATGCTCCAGACCATTTTTAGGTGTATACAATATCCATTATATATTTAACAAGATTTCTCTCCATAAATGCTCAGATCCTAGAAAACAACCTAGAAAAAGTCTTGTCGACTGACCAAGTGGATTGTGTGGCACCAACTCACACCCTTTCTCTTGAAAAATAAAGAAAATTATGCTCCAATGAACTTCGAAGAAAAAAATTTACAAAGTAAATCTTCCCTGTGGCGAAGAGATGACATGTCAAGGAGGTAGGTCTTCTTAGATTTGCGAAGAAAAAAATTGAGAAAAAAATCTGCCAACATGACACGCCCTGACTTACTTTCGAAAGGAAAGTGATTAACAAAACATGCGCAACCACCATGTGGCACATTGTGTGCCCTTCAGAATCACAACTTCTTTTTGAGTGACGATCTTCCCAAAGCCAAAAGTAATAGTCAGAAATAAAAAAAGACTAAGGAAAATAAATTGCTTCACAGTTCTGGTGACTCACAGGGGGGATTCACTTGCAGAGGCACGAACCTAGACCTATGGCTATTCTTAGAGTTTAAGGAAAGTGGAGTGTTGCATTTCCCAATCTGCATCAGTCGGTCGTACAAGATTACAAGTGACCTTGTATGCTCAATCTAGCTTGAATACTTCTTTAAATGAAACAAATCCCCATCTTGTCGAAACAACTCCTAGGTGATAATAGAGATGAGAGAGCAGAAGAATCTCAAGCATGATGTCATCACTAGTGGGTGTTGCATTGGATTCTTGGATTTCTCCAAAATTTTGAACCTTATTTTTTATTTCATCTGTAATCTGCTCAATTGATAGCACATCTCCATTTGGTGAAAGGAAAGGAGGCAATTTGAAGCTATGCAAGACACCGAAATCCTTCTTGATTTTGTTGGCCCTTTTGTTTAGCATTTCCTTGCATTCTTTTCTCTTTTCTGCTACCTTAAGCCAGTGGGATAATTTTCTTGCTTTGCTGGAGGTGGCCCTTTGATCTAGAATTCCCACATTTCTCAGAGCCTCATCGGTTGCCACACATAGCCTGGAAATTAGACTTTGGGACTCTACTACTTGGGGGGCATATTCTTGCAGAATTTGGTCAGCCAGTGGGGCAACCCTTTCATTAATCTCTCTATAATCATTTAGAAACTATAAATATGGTTTAATGATGGCAAGCACAATTATGATTCACTCCTAGTAGGTAGATACCGGCCTTCTTTTTATAGGAAGGGTCATAGATTTTTGTACGGCTACTAGCTTTTAATGTAGCTGAGCTTCTTTTGATTTCAAACTCTCCTCCATTTGATTCCTTTCCTTGAGAGCATTCACCATCTTAGAACCTAATTTATAATCTTCTAATCATGAGCATACAGAATAGACTCGACTTCTTGCTTATCATTTCTCAACTTTTTTGCTTCTGCCTGGGCCCTTAGCAAATTTTTGGAAGCTTGAGATCGGACATTATCCAACTCTCTCTTTATGCTTTCTTGAGCATGATGGTGTTCTGCATTTGTTTTATATTTAGCAGCAAGCTCAACCTTTAGAATATCAATCTCGGTGTACAATTAAATCTCCTCATTCTAAGTCTCTGCAAGAGATCTTGTTGCTTTCTCCTATTGGTCTTGTATTTGCATTGTCTAGACCATTTCAGCATCTCAGGCTTTGAAATTTTACTACAACCTATTCACCATTTCCCTGACATTTTTCAACTTTGCCTCACGCTCCTTTAATTTCTAATCCACCCTCTCATAATCTGCATATACTACCTTTTGGGTGGTCTTGGCTAGATCCACCTTGTCACATGGGTGAATTTCATTCAGATCCAAACCCAAAGCCCTGATGTAATAATCCTCCATCTACATTTGTCCTTCAAGTCAGGATACTAGTGGCTTCATGGTAGTAATCCATAGAGAATTTCTCTCCTCATTGAAATAGGTTTGAATTTATTCACAGCTGATAGTTCAACATTCTTCAACAATAATTTCTATTTCCTTGATTTTTCAGCCCACTTAGTTGCTTTAAAATACTCTTGAAGAGTCTGTGTGGTGTCAATGTTCTGCAATACAAGAGAAGCACCAAGGGGTAGACTGAAGAGAGTGATAGAAGGGGATACTTCATACATATGAGCATGTGGGGAGGTGAATGGGAGGGTAATAATGGAAAATTGTGGGATGCCAAATTGAGATCATGCTCTAGAAGGACCAGTTGGGGTAAAAAGAGAAGTAGATGGAATAGGAATTTTTGCCTAGATGAGGATAGACCTGGGATAATAGGGAATATAGATGGTTCAAATTTCTCAATAGGGGCCTTGGATAGGGCAATCAAATAGTCAATAACGACCGAAGTAGATACAAATCACTTGGCACTTAGGGGTACATCACATGGTGTATTAAAAATGTTAGGGGGCTCATTGAGGACCAGAAGTTTAGGGTCCGTGGATGGATGATTCTCTTCAATGGATGGGGGTAATGAAGTAACTAGAGATGCAAAGGTAGGAATAAGAGGGGGATTGAGAGTTACTTGGACCATGACTATTCAAACATTCTATAGAGAAGACTCTGATTCTTCTTCATGCTTGATTGCTACATCGGGTATGTCTAGGTCTTGGACTCACCTTCTCTTTGTTCTACCTGAACTGGCACTCATGATCCTTTACTAGATGATCTTGTTGAAGCCTAGCCCTCTTGTTCTATAGCTAACCGTCGGGCACTCTTTCCCTTACTTCAGACACTAGCGGAAGATGCAGCTTTTGAGTCTTTTTGCTTATATCTTCTTCCTCTATTGGGCTCTTATAATCGAGGAGTATGGTATGGAGGTCATTCCTTTGTTATCTCATGACTAGTTTCTGGGTTTCTATTTTTGGAGTCATCTTCTCAGTCATAAATTTCTTCAAATTTTTCATCATATGGGTGAAACTATCTGAGCAACCTATGCGGGCATTCCATCTCTTGTTAGAACCTCTAGAAAATAATCTTCTTTCTTTTGGACCACCCCCTTCACTTAATTTTATTGTTGAGGTTTTTATTAATCGAAAGGTTCCTTTGATAGTCCTCCTATAGTGTATAGAAACTCAGCCATGTTGGCCATCTAGTTGGTATGAGGGCCAAGCTAATATATACTTCTTCCTTATCTTGAGTCAGATTCTTCCTAGACACTACATACTCTTGATTCTCATGTTTCAATGGGAAGAGCCTCCTTGGATTGTAGTCCCATGTGTCACAGATAAGGACTAAGCCTAGGGTCACCAAAATATTTCTGAGCTCCCTCTATGCCTCTCGCTTCTCCAATATCACCTTATTGTTTACAATACAAAGGGTAAGCATATATAACTTTGTCTTGTTCCTTCCTCTACCATAGGTGTTGTCAGCAAGAGCTGTCTTGCGGCATGCCTCCAATGCAAAAACTCTATCCATCAAAAATATAGGGAGTTGGAAAGGCTCTCCAATGAAACCATGAAATCTGATAAATATGAAATATTCTCTGAAGAAATAATCCATCAAAGTCGATGCAGTTCTAATCCATTACAAAACCTCAGGAGAAAAATGACCCATTGGATGCAGCAATAGCTCTTGAAGCACCGATCTCAGAAAGTGGTTCACAAATAATAATAATTACATGTTTTTTATAGCACATAGGTCCATACATAAATTGGATGACATAAACCATTTTCATCGAGCCTAGAAACACGCAAATGTCTCTCTAGAAACCCAAAATTTTGATGTAGAATTAAGTGAGCCAACAAAGAAGAATACCTGAATATGTACTCGACATGGTAGTTCCTCAGTTGCTCCAACATGTTTGTATCTACTACATCAGCAAAGTCATAATACCTTTGTCTTCTCTCTCATTTGAGTATTAGAGCCAAGCCCATTTTGGAAAGCGTGAATCTCCTCATCATTATCAAGCCCAAAAATCCAAGCAAACATCGAGAAAAGATCTTATGTAATTCTTTTCAACTTTTTATGCACTAGAGTAAAATCAAACCGACCTCTCATCGGCCTTTCTTCTATCTCATCCACATAGAAACTTTCTCTCTGGTTTGCTTCTTCCCAAAGAATCTCCATATCTTCTTCACTAAATGGCTCAGCGGCCCAGTTGGAAGGAATACACAATATATCCCATAGAGCAACAACAAAAATAGTGACCTTGATCTTATTGCATGCAATGGTTACAGTTTCTCTGATAAACCTTTTGGCACATGCATCTACTAGTTCCAGGCATGGGTGTATGATAGGAAACATGAACTTTGGGAAATCACAATTCCAGAGCCGAGAGGAAAAACCCTCTGATGCACCATGATCCTTCATTCTTTACAATTATCCCTACCTAAGGCCCTTAGGGTTTTTCACCAATTTTGGATCAAAGACATTGTTGACAACATCTCGCACCACCTCTCTAGAACACTTCTATCTACCAGTACCCTTCTACAAAAATTGCATGGTCACTCCTTTGGCACTAAGGCTTGGTGATTGAGTTTCACCCAAACATATTGGAAAAACTAGGCCTTCTTGATGAAGCTTTGACTCCTCTTCTAGACATTGATGGTTGCGCCATGGCTACTTCAAAAGTTGCAAAGACCCTTTTCACTGAAAATTACCACTTGCCTTTTGCTACTTTAGAAAAATATACTTTTTAGTATAGTTAATTCCCTTAGCACATACATGTAGTTAAGGATATGCCATTATTAGTGGTCCATTAAATGCTACCAATGATTTGATACGTGTGAGTTGGAGAACCGTATCCCTTGGGAATATTAAAAACTCTACAAGAATGGAATTAGTACATTCCCTTTGCCGCCTTTCTTCACAAATAAGTTCATTATATTGGGGAGCACACTTTTAGTTATGGAAATCATGCTTAGGTGATGCAAATTACCCTTGAAAAGACACACTCATTAATTTTTTAGGTTTAAGTGCATTAATCCATGTCTTTTCACATATGTGAACTAGTTAATGTTGATGATGGAAAAGGACACATGTCGATGATCGGCTTATGTGAGAATTTACTCCCAACACCCAAATTTAATTTTTAGGACCTTATGTTAGATTATCTATATGATTTATCCCTTGTCCTCTGGTTTTTTTGATATTTTTGCATTACCGTCTGGCCAAAAATAGAATTTCTACTATTTGCGGTTGCCGACACCTCTTTTCTATAAATAGCTATGCCACCTTAAGGAAATATTCATTCAAAACAAGCCTTTTGATTTTAGTCATCCTTTTCTCTATTTCCATATCATCTTTTTCTCTTTTGATTTAGCCATGTCTGTCAGTCTAGGCACTCTTGTTTGTCTCCTTCCACGAACACCACAATATGCCTTTATTAGGGAGATTACTGCTAATAGAATCAAGTGCCTAGTGAAGAGGTGTGATGGCCTTGGGGTAATTGCATTCTGTTGGATCATCAGCATGGACTTTATCGAGGATGAGAACTAGATGAAGAGAAACTGTAATGTCATATCTCGCTTCATGGCCTCCCTCCTAGACCTGAATATCACCAAACCCCAAATAGTGGAATTGTGCCACCGAATGTTCGACACCTCTCTGCTGGAAGGCCTCTGTGATATTGTGCAAGTCGCTATCCTAGGTGTTGGTATTCCAAGTGCAATGGAACTTCATAGGCACATTGATCATGGGGTGGACATTTCCTGGTTACCCTTTTTGAGCGAGTTATGCACCATGCACATCAAAAGTCACCACTCTATGTCTTTGCCTATGGCCAACTACTTCATGTGGGAGTATGGTGTGGAAGTCATTCTTGGGCTAGACTTGAGGAACCATTTTGAGTTTTTGGAATACAATCACAGAGACTAGAGGCTAAGGTTTGTGTGTTGTGTGTTGTTGTGTCCCCCATTTCCCTGTCAATGAAGAAGAAGAAGAAGAAGAAAAAAATGACTATGGGCAACATGCCCATGTAACTATGGCTTGAGGCCTAACCTTTTGTATTTTGTAACATGCCTCCATTTTGCTTCTTTTTTCTATTTTTGCTTAAAGAATCTTTTTGGGTTTTCCTCGAGAGAGCTTCAAGTTAAAATTTGAGCCTTAGGCTATATTACACTTATAAAATTTTTGATGAATATATAATATAATAAAATATTTTCCTAGTTTTCTATGTTCCTTGCTTTCCCTCATGGCTTATTCTTGTTAAAGAATAACGTACTTTAATGGATTTTTTTAGATAAATATCGTTCATTGGTATATCTAAAGCATTTCCTTCCACATATTCTAGCTCATACGCATTCTTTCCCTTGCATGCTCTAATTCGGAAGGGTCCCTTCCACAAGACTTTGAATTTGGTGTGTTGCCTTGGTTTCACAGTACGCTAATCATATTTTAGCACTAGGCTTCCTTCCAAGAAATTTAGGTTGGAGGTCTTCTTTTCAAACCTTCATTTGACCATTTTTTGGTGACCAATCATGGCTTGAAGGGCCTTCTCTCTATCTTCCTCAATCTTAATGAGATCTGCTATTTGTACCTCCATTCCATCGCTTTCCTCTATTTCTAGGGCTTTCAATAATTGTAAAGCATGAAGTTCCATGGAAATAGGTAACACTACCTCTTTCCCATACACTAATTCATAGGGAGATTCCTTCATAATCTATTTTGGTGTGTTCCGATTTTCCCATAGAGCAGGTCGTAGGTGCTTGTGCCAGTCTCTTTGTCGTTCAGACCCAATGCACTTGATTAACCTAGTTAGGTTTTTATTTGTTGACTTCGCTAACCCATTTCCTTATGGGTAATAGTTTGAAGAATTCTTAAAGTAGATCCCTTTTTTGATAGAAAAATATGACATTCGTGAACCTACAAAGGCCCGAGCATTTTTGGATATGATAGTTTTTTGTAAACCAAACCTAGTCACCAACTCTTCAAGGAAATTGAAAATCTCTCCCTCTCTAGAATTTTTTAGGGTGATGGCCTTTGTCCACCTTGTCAAGTAATCATTCATAGTGAGGATCCATTTATTACTAGCATTGGAGATAGGATTTATCATTCAGACAAAATCCAATCCCCATTGAGGAAAAGGCTCTTCAGTTACAATGGGACTGAAGGGCAAAGCAAAAAAAATCTTTTGCCAACAAAAAATTGGCACTAAGTACATTTATGCACCAAAAACGTGCTTCATAAAATATTGAAGGCCAATAATATCTTGCTCACATGGTTTTTAAGGTGGTAGTCTTCATAGAGAAGTGTCCACCCTCAAGACTGCTATGGAATTACTTAAGAACCTTTTTTGCTTGACGTTTATCTAAACATCAAATCAAGACAATCATAGTTTCTTTTGAATAAAGTCACTTTAGTTAATACATACCTAGTGCTTTGTAGTTGGTAGTATCTCCTTTTGTGGAATGAGAGGCTTGTCGAGTAATGCCCTTTTTTTTCATATATCACGCCTGATCTGCCACCCAGGAGTTGTCGGACTCAAACTGATTTGAGTAAACTTCATCAACCTCCTTGTTAGCTTCGGAGCTCGATTCCTATGCAAGGTACTCACAAAGGCCTCTTCCCCAAACTAGCTTAGGTGGTCTAATGTCCACATCATATTCTAGGATCTCGGTGATCCAATTGGCTCTCTTCTCAGTTATTTCTCCTTTGGTAATATATTCCCTTACACTCATGTGAGCAACCAAGATGGTAATTTTATTAGCTGACACCAAGTTTCAGAATTTTTTAAGGCTCTTAATATTGGGAAAATCCTGCTTTTCTACAAATTTGTATCTGTTTTAATAGCCCTTAAGGGTTCTTAAGTGAAAATAAATCGGATGCTCCCCATTATTATCTTCATCCTTCTGAGTGAGCACAAAAGCTATGCTATGTTGACCATTGTATACATAAAGCAAGAAATATTTAGAAAAGTCCAGATTAGCCAACATCAGAGTAGCAGAGATAGCCATCTTTATCTGCTCAAAATTTTCCTTTCCTTCAAGGGTCCATTTGAACATAAAGTTGCTCTTGAGCATCAACATGATGGGTCTTGTGATGCCCGCAAAATCTGAAATGAATTGGTTGACAAAGTTAATCTTCCCTAAGAAATATTGCAACCCTTTCTCATTCACCAATAGGGGTAAATCGTTTATAGATCTCACTCTTTCAGGATCTATTGCAATTCCCTCATTGGATACTACAAAACCAAGTAACTTACCTTGAGGTACTCTGAAAACACATTTTTTGGGATTTAAATAAATCTTGAACTTTTGACACCTCTAGAAAGCCTATTCTAAATGATCAAAATGATCAGCCTTTAACTTTGAAAAAATTGTCAAGTCATCTAGATAAATTAGAATGATCAAATTGATCAATCATCTGAAAGCAATGTCCATGGTTCACTGAAAAGTGGCACCAACATTTGAGAGTCTAAAGGGAATCTTTGCATATGCAAAAGTTCCCCACTTAGTGGTAAACGTCATTTTATGTTGGTCACCTTCCTTAGCATATACCTGATTGTATCTTGAGAAACCATCAAGCAATGAGAACATCTCTGACCTGGCCGTAGTCTATAGGATCTGCTCCATCGACGACAAAGGGTAGTGATCTTGTAGAAAATCCTTATTAATATCTTGAAAATCAACAGAAAGCCTAATGTCACCATTTTTCTTTTGAACCAGTACCAAATTAGACACCCAGCTTGAGTGCTTAATCAGGTAAATGATTTGAGATCACTCAATTTGGTGAGCTCCTACACCATCAATGCCTCGACCTTCGGATTGATAGGACTTTTCTTTTGTTGGATGAGTTTTGATCCTTCCACCAAGTCAATGGTATGCTTAATTATATCAAGATCATATCCTCTAAGATCATCATAGGTCCAACCTATAATTTTGTTGTATCTAGAACACAGATCCCTTAACCTTTCTTTATCTTCGCATGAAACATTCCTTCTAACTTTTAGATTTCTTCCATTTTTGACATCCAGCTCCTCATAATCCTTTTCATCCATGGTAAACCTTTGCTTTTTGTTCCTAACATCTTCATAGTAGAAGATATTTTTGAGGGAGATTATGTTGAGAATACATGCCTCAAACTCACTGACGAAACCTTGTTTTTATCACCGAGTAGCACAAGTTCTTAGGTGTTATGTTTAAGTTGTTTACCTTTGAACCAGGAGTGAACTTTTACTATGCTGTGGTAGTGCGGTTACTGCTATACTACAGGAGACCTCAACCTGCTTTGTGCTAGTGTGGTAGAACACCCATACCACTGAGATGTTTAGGTTGGTTCGCAATAGTGCGGTATGAAGAGAAGAAATTTTTGACTTGTTGACTATTGGTGTGTACGTTGACTAGAGATTGTTTGTTGACTCAGAAGAGGTCATTTGGGTGTCTGAGTAGTTTGACAGTTGGAAGTTGAACTAAACTGGTTGTAGAGGAAAATGAATCAGTCAAGGTGTTGCTATACATTGCAATGTACATGAAATTTGTATAGTTCGATGATTTTTTTTTTGTAATCGGGTGGTCAGTTCTGTGAATATCTTTGTATGCTTGAATAAGAGCATTGTAACAATGTTATTCTATGTGAGAATATTCTAGGAAACGATGTTGTGAATTAGCATCTGAAAAGAAGAGTATGTAACATGTATGTAATTTGTTTACTGTAATATAAGTGATCTTCTTTTGTGTGGTGGATTTTTCCCCCATAAAGGTTTTCCCATGTAAATATGGTTTCAAATGTGTTTGAGTTATTTCTTTGTTTTTTATTTCTTCCATGTGTGTCTTAATGAACTATAAATAGTAAAACAGAAAAGACATATCTATTTTCTCCTCTGAGTTTTGGCTTTAGGAAAATTTGTTCCGCAATCAAATTTTTCCTAACAAGTGGTATCAGAGCCTGGCCAGTTGTGTAATCCTTGTGGGTAGGTTGGTTTTTTGTGTCAATTTATGTTCAGTGGGAGTTTTGTACAAGTCTTGAAATTTTTTAATTACAGATTGAGATGCAAACGATAAGTACGTGTGGAAGGATTGAAATTGAGAAATTCAATGGTAGCAATTTTGAGTTGTGGAAACTTAAAATGGAAGACCTGTTGGTGGATCATGATATTTGGATTGTTGTGTCTGGAATGAAACCTACAGCCATGAAGCAAGAAGATTGGGACCTCGTAGATCGAAAATCAAAAGGGTTGATACGACTCTATTTGGCAGAATTTTTTCTCCTGAATTTTCATGCAGAGAAGACTACCTCTTCGATGTGGAAAAGATTGAGAGGTATTTATCAGGGAAAGTCCTTGGTAAATAAGTTGTTCTTGAGGAAGAAGTTGTAATATTTAAAGGAGGGAGGAACATTGTTTTCTGATCATTTATATACCTTTAACATGTTGATTTCTCAATTAACATTTGTAGGTGTGAAGATTGAAGATGAAGATCGTTGTATTCTCTTGTTATGTTCTTTGTCAGATTCTTGGGATCACTTGGTGATGGCAATTGGGAGCACGAAAACCACTTTCAAGATGGAGGATGTCATTTATTCTTTGTTATCAGAAGAGATGAGAAGGAAATCTTCTGAGATGGTGAAGTAGGCTCTTGTTGTTCAAAGCAGATCCAAAGAAAAAGGCAAGAAGAAGGACAAGAATTCCAAATCAAAATAATAAGGGAGATCAAAGTCTCCTATTAAGAAGTCCAGGGTGAAGTGTTGGAACTGTGGGCAGCCTGTTCATGTCCAAAATGATTGCAAAGAGGAGAAAAATAAGTGGAAGAAGAATTCTTCTAACAATGATTCTTCTTAGAGTGATGCAGATGCCTTTATTGCAGCCTTGGCAATTCAGGCATTAGATGATGTCTGGTTGATTGATTCTGGAGTATCATTCCACATGACATCTCATAGAGACTGGTTTACTAAGTATGAATAATACAATGGTGGGAAGGTGTATCTCGCAAGTTATTCATCTTTGGAAATAGTTGGTCATGGAAGAGTCATAATTCAGTTTCTTGATGGAAGAATTAAGTGAATTGATGGCATAATGCATATACTAGGTCTGGCTCAAAATTTACTTTCTGTAAGCAAGCTAAACAATGTTGGAGTGCAAGTATTTTTCTCTAGAAATGGTTATAAAATGACTAGAGGCTCATTGGTGGTGGCTAGGGGTGCCCGAATTGGTACTCTGTTCAAGTTGGATGCACTGGTTGTTCAATACAATAGTGTCTCTACAAAGTCACAGAAGGTTGTTCGTGAAGAGAAGAATGAAAATGTTCCTATTGGAGAAAATTCCTTGGAAGTTAAACTTCCTGTAGAAAATACTATGCTCTGGCATTAGAGGCTCAGTCACATTGGTGAGAAAGGTTTAAAATCC
The DNA here is from genome assembly GCA_007115665.2 of Sequoiadendron giganteum. Taxonomy (NCBI): domain Eukaryota; kingdom Viridiplantae; phylum Streptophyta; class Pinopsida; order Cupressales; family Cupressaceae; genus Sequoiadendron; species Sequoiadendron giganteum. The sequence goes on along the minus strand of CM021102.1, from coordinate 434,370,266 downwards.
TTGAAAAATAAAAGCCTAGTTGAGGGGCTTGATGATTGTAACCTTGAATTTCAATTTTGTGAACATTGTATATATGGTAAACATCATCGTGTTTCATTCTACTCTAGTCCTCAAAAATCTTTTGGTGTTCTAGATTATATTCATTCTGATGTGTGTGGTCCAGTGGATGTTCCTTCGTTATCGAAGTCTAAATATTATGTTTCGTTTATTGATGATTATTCGAGAAGGGCATTTGTCTATTTCTTAAAAAGTAAATCAGAAGTGTTTAGTCATTTTAAGGAATTTAAAAACCTTGTAGAAAATCAAACTAGAAGAAAAATAAAGTGTCTAAAGACTGACAATGGAAGTGAGTTTTTTTTTATGAGTTTGAAAGGTACTGCAAAGACCATGGGTTTAAGAGGCATAGAACAACACCATACACTCCGCAACAAAATGGAGTTGTTGAAAGGTTGAACAGGACGTTGATGGAGAAGGCTAGAAGTATGTTGAGCAATGCTAGTCTAGAGCAGAATTTCTAGGCTAAGGTTGTGGCTACAACATGTTACTTGTCGAATAGGTCTCCTTCGTCAAGACTTGTTGACAAAATGCCTATGGAAGCTTGGTCTGGTAAGAAGCCCTCTTTGAGACATCTTTGTGTCTTTGGCTGCGAAGCATATGTTTATGTGCTAGATGTAAAATGATCTAAGTTGGATAACAAAGCTGAAAAATGTATCTTCATTGGGTATGGATTTGGCCTGAAAGGATACAAACTTTGGAATCCTATGACTAAGAAGGTGTTGTAAAGTAGAAGTGTAATATTCTGAGAATTGAAACCTTCTTCAGTGGATTTGCATTTAGAGATGAAAGAAAAAGAAAAGAAGAATGATGTTGTTGAGATACCTCTAACTCCAAAAAAAGAGGAACAACACATTGAAAATGTACCTAAATCTAAGGAGAGTTCGACCAGCTCTGAGAGTTTTGAACAAGAAGAAGAATCACAACCTTAGCCTCGGCCTCTGAGGAGGTCTACACGTGGAAAGAAACAACCAAATAGGTATGGATTCTCTATGTTAGATTCTAGTTGTGCCTATGATTTGCTTACTAATACTAATGAGCCTAGGACTATAAAAGAGGCAGTTGAAACGTCTGATTCAGATTCCTAGTTGGAAGCCATGAATGAAGAAATGGTATCGTTAAGGAAAAATGAAACTTGGGATCTGGTTCCAATGCCTTAAGGTAGAAAACATGTGGGCTGCAAATGGGTTTTTAAAAATAAATTTGGTTTGGCTAGCAATATCAAGAAGTATAAAGTGAGATTGGTTGCAAAGGGTCATTCCCAGGTAGAGGGAATTGATTATGGGGAAATTCTTTCTCCAGTAGCAAATCTGACATCTATTAGATTTCTTATGTCACTTGTAATAGCATATTATTTGGAGATTGAGCATATGGATGTGAAGAGAGTGTTTCTTCATGGTGATCTTGAAGAAGAAATTTATATGTCCCAGCTTGAGCACTTTGTGAAAAAAGGTAAAGAAAATCTAGTTTACAAGTTAAAAAAATCTCTGTATGGTTTGAAACAGTCGCCTAGGATGTGGTACCTGAAATTTGACACATTTGTTTTGTCATTGGGATTTGTAAGATCAAAATCAGATCATTGTGTGTACTATAAGATTGAAAATGATTCGATTCTTATTATTGCCCTTTATCTTGAGGATATGTTGTTCATAGGAAATAGTAAGTCAATGATTTCTGATCTAAAATCTCAATTGTCTGCAAAGTTTGAAATGAAAGATCTTGGTGTGGCTAGGTATATTCTGGGTATGGAAATAACTAGGGACAGAAAGAGAAAAAAGTTATGGCTTAGCTAGAGTAAGTATGTTAACACTATTTTGGAGAGATTTGGTATGAATGATTGCAAGTAGCTAGTTATTCCAATTTTGCAGTGAACGAAGCTATTTGTTGAAGAGTGTCCAAAATCTCCTATTGAGATGGAGGACATGACCAAAGTGCCTTATGCTAGTGCAGTTGGAAGTTTAATGTATGCAATGGTTTGTACAAGGCCAGCCATTGCCCAAGAAGTGGGAGTTCTTAGCATATTTATGGCAAATCCAAGAAGGACACATTGGGATGCTATGAAAAGAGTGTTTAGTTATCTGAGGGGCACTTTCGGATATGCTTTATGTTATCATGGAAATTTGGTTGGATCACAGACGACTCTCAACATTCATGGATATGTATTTTTTGATTGGGTAGGGGACATTGACAGCCCAAGGTTCACCAGTGGATATTGTTTCATGATGAATGGTGGTGCAGTTAGTCGGATGAGAAAGCGGCAGGCTGTAGTCACTTTATCTAATATATTGGCTGAGTACATGGTAGAAAATCATGCCTGTAAGGAATCCATTTGGCTTAGAAGACTATGTTCTGATATTATTTTTGATGCAGGGAAGAATGTTATTAATTGTGACAGTTAGAATTCTATTTGTCTAGCAAAAAATCCTACTTTCCATGCTAGAACAAAACATATCGATGTACAATATCACTTTGTTTGAGATATGGTGGAGGATGGAAAGGTCTATTTAGATAAGGTGGATACTCTAAAGATTTTTTCTGATGCAGTGACAAAGCCAGTAAGCACGGACAAGTTCAGATGGTGTGCGAGTTCGATGGGCCTTCGGGTCCAGAATTTTAAATGACTTTAGGTTTTGAAAAGGGTTCAGTGATTTCTTCATCAAGTGGGGGATTGTTGAGAATATGTTCCTCAAACTCACTAAAGAAACCCTAGTTCTATCACCGAGCAACATAAGTTCTTAAGTGTTCATTTAAGTTGTTTACCTCTGAACTGTGGGTGACCTTTTACTATGATGCAGTAGAATAGTTACCGCTATACCGCAGGAGCTCTCAACCTCCTTCGCGGTAGCCTGGTAGAACTGCCATATCGCTGAGATGTTTAGGTCGGTTCGCGATAGTGCAGTATTAAGAGAAGGAAGTTTTGACTTGTTGAATGTTGATGTGTACATTGATTGGTGCTTGTTTGTTGATTGGGCAGAGTTCATTTGTGTGTCTAAGTAGTTCGACGGTTGGAAGTTGAGCTAAATTCGTTGCAAAGGAAAATGAATCGATCGAGGTGTTGCTATACATTGCAACGCACAAGAACTTTGTATAGTTCGATGATTTTTTTTTGTAATCAAGTGGTCAGTTATGTGAATATCATTGTATGCTTGAATAAGAGAATTGTAATAGTGTTATTATGTATGAGACTAATCTAGGAAATATTGTTGTGAATTGGCATCTAAAACCAAGAGTTTGTAACATGTATGTAATTCGTTTACTATAATACAAGTGATCTTCTTTCATGTGGTGGGTTTTTCTCCCATAAGGGTTTTCCCACATAAATCTGGTGTCAAATGTGTTTGAGTTATTTCTTAGTTTTTTTATTTCTTCCATGTGTGTCTTAATGAACTGTAAATAGTAAAATAGAAAATGCATCTCTTTTCTCCTCTGAGTTTTGGCATTAGGAAAATTTGTTCTGCAATCAAATTTTTCCTAACAAATTAGACCTTGAGGGAGCTTATTTCCTTTTAGTTGGATGACCTGCTCTTCGGAAGGTTGAACTCCTCCTTGTGAACAGTCAGAAACTCCTTATGAGTTTTGGATGAAGGTGGTGATCTGAGTGTCATCTTGAAACACTTGCCAATTCTGATCATTGTTCGAGATCGATGGTCAAACAATGATCTACATTGTGATTTTCTTTATTATTGAGTTGGAAATAGGTTCAAACTGTGATCTGATTGAAGCCATCTGATCAACTATACTATTTTGGGATTGGGGAATGACTTGCACATTGAAAGCTTCAAAACCTTCAATCAAATCTCATATCCGATATCTATATGACTTCATTCTTGTATTTTAGCATCCGCTTTCCTGCAGACCTGGCTCACAATCAATTCAAAATCTTTGAATGCCTATAACCTCTTTGTGCCTATTCACTTGATGAGAAACAAATTATGGATCAAGGATTCATATTTCACGGCATTATTAGAGCACGAAAATTGGAATTGATAAGCCTTGAGGGTTTGTGATCCTGTTCGGGATAGTAATCGAACTCCTGCATTGTCTGTTATATGTTCGGAGTGCAAAGATTCTGAGAGAATCTTCATCTTCACCCCATGCTTAGTTCTTAATATCAAATGGGACCAGTCTAGTGCCAAGCATCTGCTAAGCTTTGCAGTGAAATATCTAGAAAGATGCATCTCGAAGGCTGAGGGAATGTCTATCACCACTACTTCTTGTGAGATTGTCTAGCTTGGGCATGAAAAGAGGGTCAACAATACATATTTTATTTGACCAACTGTCATAACCTTCTTTCCATCCATTTGCATGATTCCTTTCTCAAGAGGCTCATACTTAAGCATTAAAGCATCAACCACTTGCTTTGGCATGACCATTGTTTCTGGCTCCCAAATTAATCATATTATTATGCAAAATTTTATCTCCCACAATTATTGTTAAAAAGAAAGATGTGGGATTTGGCTTGCTTACCTCTTTCTCTTTTTCACCGCTTGCATCATTCATATAAGCTGCAACCTTTGAAGCTTGAGGATTCAACGTGGGTCCTTTATCTTTACTTTGATCACATGATGGAGTTGCATCTATCTGTGGTCCTTGTTCCTCATTTTTCAATGCCTCTTGAAGTAATGTCTTTTTCCTAAGGATGGATATAACATCCCAAAGAGACACATTGGCAGGTGCCTTCTTTAGCTGCTCCACCATGTTGAGCACTCCGACTGGTGGGAACTTCACCCTAAATGGATAAATCTCCCTTAGCTTTGGAGGAAAATGATCTATCGTGAATGGGTTTGGCATCTTATCTAACAGTTTTTCAGGCAATGGTGGGATTCACTGATACTGAGTCAGTCAAAAAGTTGGTTGCAAGAACTATTTTTCATGCGATAGTGGTTGGTGTGGCTAAGACAAGGTGGAGCTTGTGGCATGTACTCTCCCATGAGCCTTCTATTGGATCTAGTGTTGTAGTCCAATGACACCTATGGAGTACTAGTCATCAGAGATTCATTTGTGAATACTGCATCTTCTTCCTCCATCCAGGAAAGTAATGCTTGATCGGGCACAATATCCAACTCTTTCTCAAAGGACATCCCTTCCATTTGTGCTCTAAAGTGAGCATTCTCCATTTTAGAGGATTTGTATCCTTTTGCATTCGGAAGTGTGCCTTTGTTTCTTTTCCCCACTATCTTTTGTTGCATATTTCCCCTTGGTTAATTTTAGGGCATATGGTTGTCATTGCAAGGGAAGCACCATGCATTTTCATCTTCTTCCAGGTTGTTTTGGCCTTGGATTAACTCTTTGTTCTAGTTGTCCTTGACTATCTATAATGACATGGTGACCGGGACTATCTAGTTGGTGGACGTCGCTTGTTGACCTCCTTGACTCGAGGGTCCTTGGTATGTGCTCTACTGATAGAATGGCCTTCCTCTTTGATAATTTTGAGTAGATTTCTTTGGAGGGGCTGATTGTTTCCACTTAATGAGAACTAACTCATTAGCAAAAAGGCTTCATGAGGATTTTCATATCATTGATGTCTGCTGCTATAGAGGAAGAACCCGATGTGATTGGCTGCACAGTGGGGTATACATACATGGATTGTGGTGGACCCAAAATTGTCACTTGAATTGCAAAAGTGCTCGGAGTAGCTTCCTCTGGAGGCACAACTGAAATTTTCATAAAATTAGGCATCAAAAGTCATGGTGGAAGCTTCTTGACATCTATCAAACTATTTTTTGTGAATACCACCAACTCGTATGCATTGAGTAAGATATCTCCTCCCATGGAATTTATCATCACCACAATATATGAATTGATAGCCTTTAGGTAGAACATGAATGCCATCATACCTTGAGGTTGGGCACTCATTGGGGTCCTCTGCCAAGTTTTGTTAAACTTGGTGTTGAATTCACTCATGGCCTCTTGCAGAGCTCTCTTGATGGTGATCAGTTGATGTAGTAGTGAATAATGATCTCCTTTCTCCAAAAAATGTTGAAACTAATTTTCTCTGAGTTCATCCTATGAGCTAATAGAATCAAAAGTGAAATATTGATACCAATCTTGAGCCTTCCCTTTGAAAGAGGAAACCAAAAATCTAATAGCAATATTTTCCTCCACTATATTGTGTACTCTACATACATTCGCTACATATTGGAGGTGTTCGGAAGGGGTTTTAAACTCCTCTCCTGAGAATTTCAGAATAGTCTTGAGGGTGTTAACGAGTATGGTGGGCCAAATATTTGGGGGAGTAGGTGGCTATAGCAGACTACCACTATCCCTTGTTACAAATTTTCTAGGAGTAGGAGGAGGTACATGAGCCATGAAGAAACGATTCCTATGAATCGGATAAACTGGTATACTTATTTCAAAATTTTGACCCCCAGGCAGAGTAGATAAGGCTCTAGACTTTAGACTTTTACTCCTCGCTCTACTAATTCTTACAGGCAATACAAATAATGTGAGTCTTCTTCTCCTAGGTACTGAAGAGGGTAACTAGGAATACTAGAAATGGTCCTTTGAAGATGCTATTGTTTGAACTATGGGCATGAAACTTCCAGTTTCTTTCCTTGGCCTGATTTAAGAAATATTTTTTACTTTCAATCAAACATTTGAAAAACTTGTCCCATCAGGCATGCCAGAAAAAGAACTGTTGATCATCAAAGCTTGTGCCTCTCTGACAATCTTATGGGAAATTCAATGAGTGGGGAACCAATTTGTACCTCACTGAATACCTCTTGGATTTTTATATAAAGCCAACTCTTCTCTAAGTTTGGGAAAAGGGGTAGAAAGAAATGTAAACATAAAACGTGAAAGTGGCGATGCACCAACGCTTTTACAAAATTTCAAAACCTCAAGTTCTCTTCTATGAATGATATGATAGACACAAAATTCCACAACCCTTCATTGTTTGGAAGAGAATGAACATAAAAGGCTAGATACAAGCATAGTGCATTCATTTAATCTACCTGCAAGAGTGCTCATTAAGATCCACCCAAGCATAGAAGTTTCAAAAGTTAACATAAAATATTCAAAAGCCACATAAACTCTTCCTCTTAATACAACATAGCACAAAAAATAATAACCTTCAAATAAAATAGAGAATTCCAATGACATAATCTAGCTTCTATAGGTTATTCCTCTATTATGCAAATAGACAACATGGAAATCAAATAATTAAACTATTTAGATTAAGCTAGACATTGTGTTCTATTCTAGACAAATATATAAAGAAGGAAACACTGATAAAGGCCATATCATGCACAGTTTCAAACATTTCACCCAAATAAATCAGACTTCAAATATTAAGCGAACCTTAAAATAGAGGTTGTGTTCCAATCCAACAATAGTTTGAGTTAAAACAAATATAACATGCCAAAGTGAAGCAGTGTTCTGTAAGCTAATAAAAAATATCCTATAACTACAAAAAACTAAAGAACTTCTTTCCAAAATGAAAAACTTCTGAAACTCTCTTCTCTAGTTGTCAACTCAAATTTATAGCTTCCAAGGAGAGAGAAATTGTGCATCTACCCAGAAGTAATGACTGCCACATGTCTACACCTAATAGCTTAGAATCTAATCCTAGATCTTTAATTAGGTCGCGGCAATCCTTGTTCAAAAACTCTCAACTGCCGCATTAATATCCCTTAGATATTTCACAGGATTTCCCTCCATAAATGGTTGGATCCTAGATAATAGCTTGGAAAGAGTCTTGTCAACTAGTCAAGTGGCTTTAGTGGCACCAACTCAATCCTTGATCCTGAAAAATAATGCAAAGTATGCTTTGACATAATCCAAAGAAAAATCTTTCCAAAGTACAACTCCCCTGCAATGAAGAGATGATGTGTCAAGCAAGTGGGTCTTCTTAGATTTTCGAAAAGTGTTTTTGAGAAATCTTCTATCAAGCTAACATGTGGCCTGACTTCCTTCCAAAAGGAAAGTGATTAACAAAATGCATGCAGCCACCATGTGGCACATTACGCACGTTTCAGAATCACAACTTTTTTTTGAGTGAGGATCTTCCTGAAGCCAAAAATCAAAAATAGTAAGGAATTTTGTTTCTTCACACATAATTAGGAATATGTTTTGGAATATCAAGTTGTGAGCCTATTGTTTCCATTGCATCGACAACTCTGTTTTCAATCTGAGGAATTTTCTCAAAGGTTATAGTGACAAATTATTCCTTGAAGTTGTCCACCATACTTTTATATGACATCAGCTTGTCATATTTTATCTGGTACTCATCATTCACCTATCTGATCACTAGTTGAGAATCTTTGAAAACTTGTAGCTCTTTTATTCTACATTCAATAGCCATTTTGAGCCCTATGACAAAAGATTCATACTCTGAGATATTTTTTATGCATGGAAAAGTGATCCTATATGCCTTGGGTATCATATATCCCTATGGTGTGAGAAATAGAACACCTCCTCTAGAGCCATGTTAAGTGTGAGACCCATCAAAGTATAGAATCCAATGGCATGTATGTTTTATCATCAATATACTTTCATCTGGAAAGTCCACTGTGAGAGGCTTGTGATCATATATGGGTGCTTCGGCTAGTTGGTCTACTATGATTTTTCCCTTGATGGCTCTTCTATCCATTTATTCTATATCAAATTAGCTCAGAATCATCACCCATTTGGCAATCCAGCTTGTTAAGGCTACTTTTGCTAGCAGGTACTTTAGTGGGTCTACTTTTGAAATCAATTTCACCCTCCTATTTAAGATATAGTGCCTCAACTTTTGTGTCACAAATATGATTGAGAGGTATACTCTTTCTATAGGCAATTAGTTCAAGTTGTAGCCCACCAGTGTTTGAATGATGTTGTACAGATTGATCTTTCTCTGTTATTATCATCTAGCTGGGCTAGAAGAGCTCCCAATGTTGCTTGTATTGTAGATACATAGAGCACCATTTCCTTGTCTAGTATACGCAACATGAGTATAGGAGGAGTAAGTAGGTACTCCTTGACTTGCTAGAATGTTTGGTCACATTTTCCATCCCACTTGAAGGAGATGTCCTTGTGTAGGAGATGAGTGAAAGGGTGACATTTTTCTGCTAGTTGTGTGATAAATTACCTAATGGATTGTAGCTTCCCTTGTAGACTTCTTAGCTATTTTAGTGTTTTTGGTGGAGGAATCTATAGTATAGATTTTACTTTTGCTGGATCCACTTTAATCCCCCTTCTTGACACTATGTACCCTAATAGATTTCTGGATGCTACTCTAAACACACACTTCTTAGGGTTGAGTCTCAAATTATATTGTTCAAGCCGATCAAACACCCTTGCAATATTTTACAAGTGATCTTCCCTTTTGATAGAATTTTCTAGAATATCATCCACATAATCTTCCATGATAATGTGCAGCATATCATGTAATATAATTTCCATTTCTCTTTGATATGTTGCTCCTACGTTCTTTAGGCCAAAGGGCATTACATTCCAGCAAAAGGTCCCCCAAGCACAGCTAAATTTTGATTTGTGTTGATCATCTAGAGAGATATTTATCTTCTTATATCCATAGAAACCATCCATTAAGGATAGTGTTGTGTGGTCTCACAACACACCCCAAGACTCCAGGGCTTGGGGACCCCAAGTGAAAAATAATGCTTATGGTAGGTGCTGCCTAATTGGAAGATCACCGAAAGTGAAAAGAAAAGAGAAATATTTTGAAAGAGTACTTCATAATTCAAGTGTTCTGAGTACGGGATATCAGGAACCGAGAATATTAGAGGTGTAAAATTGAATGAAAATGTTAATTTAGAGTGTTTCGGTCCGATAGGTGAGGTCCAATAAAATAGAAGTCTGAAAAAATCATGGGTAAAGTTGGATACCAAGCACCAAGTACTAGGTAACAATGTAAAGAAAACTTTTAAATTTTAAGGTTATCTAGAAGGTCCAATGGTTCATTGATCTGGTATAAGATGGTTACACAAGAATTTGTGTTTTCTTGAAAGATTTTTATTTATGATGGAATTTCATGATAACAAATGAATAATGGTTTTATTTACATGAGATTTACTTTTATAAATGTTTTTTTAAAGGGATTTAATAGTTGGAATTTTTCATTTCAAGAGAAGCAAATTGCGATGTAGAGTTCGAGTACGAACGATCAAGAAAATTTGAATCATGGATAGAATCATAACCAGATCTGGCTACATACTTCAAGGGGTTATATGTAGAGGTACTTTAATCCACCAAAATACTAGAATCTTGGTAATTCATATTTGGTGACAAAAAGTGCCAGCCTCCGAGGAAGCTCATTCTTGAGAGTAGAAAGCCTGAGGTGGAACATAAGTGTAGGAACATGTTGATGAAGTAATCATTCTAAATGTATGGGAAGGTTCCTAGACACTATCTTGATTCAAGTTAATATCCTGGTGATAATAAAAGATGAAAAACCTAAAGGACCTCAACGTGCAGATGGAGGATAACCTTCATTGACTTCATTTGCAATTCTCTTACCAATCACTACATTCCATGTGCCTTGATGTGATTCATCCCTTGGATTTTCTCTCGTGTATTTTTCTTATCCTACCTGTGTCTTCTTTCGATAAAAGGCCAAGGGATATCTTTTTTTAAGTTAAGTTTAGAATTTTTGGATGTCAGAAGAGCCAAAACTTCTCTAAGTTTTGTTCCTTTTTCCTATTTTTTGAATCATTTTGGACTAAAAACTTATATGCACATAGAATTTAATCAATATCAAATACAATTTGATAGCTACCTATCTCATGAATCTTTGTACCTATTTCTTTTAGTTCAACCAAACAATATTGTATGTTGCATCATTTAAGAGTTCATATAGAACCTACTCAGTGTCCAAACTAAAACCCCCTTCTTTAAAATCTTGCACTAATTTATGCCTAGTTGTGAAGAAATTTGGTGAAGTATAAAGTGGTTTTATTTGATTTGATTATATCTTGGGGCATGCATGGAGGATAAGTAGGATTTTTTTTAATTTTTCAGTATTTTGATGCTTTATTTTAGATTAGATGTTTAAATTTTTGAAAATGTTCCAAAAAAAGATGAATGAATGGAAATTTACTAAAAATATTTCATTTTCTATGAATATGTTGAATGCTTAAAGATAAATCTACTTAAGTGATAGAAAAATTGTTTGATGTTCATTAAATTTTATTACAAATCTTTTGATTTCATGATATTATTTTATGATTGAACTAGAAATCTTATTATTATTGTTAATGATTCTTAATGAAACTTTAAATAATAGTAAAATCAGAGATGATCATAGAACCCCTGAGATTAACAACATTATCACATCATAGCCTAAAGTGAACCTAGTATGGTGAAGACCTAACTACCAGAGACTTGGGATTGAGCTAAGTCAACCTTTTCCAATTATACAGACACGCCCTAAGGTTGCCCTGGTTAAGTATTTCAAGAAGATAGGTTCTTCGTGGTTTGGCTATGAGGACTTTATCCACTCTGTTGTTGTGAGTGACATCGTCGTCAACATAAATTGGTGCTAGAAGGAGGTTCATCCTAATTTTCTCTATGTTCTATTGTTATTCATGACATTATTTCCATGTTTTTTTTAAGAACCTGTATTAGTTTCGAGTATAGGGGTAGCTTGTAAGCTGAAAGTCTAAGGCAAGCTAGTGTTTTGAAGATGGAATTTGAAAAAATCCTGAAAATTCTTAACCAGAGATTACATCCTTTGAGTTTCTTCACCATTGGTAGAGTCACCGAGTGTCGAATTCACAATACAACTCATCATGGTGAACTCAATTGTGAAATATTTTTAAGTAGGGTAAGTTTAACTACGCATAAGGTGATTCCATTAACGGAAGAAGTTTTAACTACTAAAAGAAAGGGGCTATTAATGAAAAATGTGCTAAATTTTGAAAAAGACTATAACCCTAGTGGAACTGAAAATTTTAAAAAATTAACTAATATATCAAAATGGTTTGATAACTATAATTGTGATGAAGAAAATCTTAAGGTTTTGTAGGAGGGTTAGCAAGAATGCCAAGACATAGAAATACTACACCAAAAATGAGAAAATGGCATTGATGAGTCATCATTCTTTTCATACGTGGAAAATGCAAGTCAAGAGAAGCGGGAAAATCAAGCGAGAGACATGTTTTTCGTTCCAAACTGAAAGTTCATTGTAAGCTAAAAATATAAATTTTATTAATTTTATGCAAGATACAGAGAATCAATTTTTTACTTTTTCTCTCTCTAATAACAATATAAATTGTGATATCATTTGGTCTAACAATGTTCAAAGTGAAGATAGGGCCGATGACATGAAATTTTTTGGAGGAGAAGAAAATCAAGAAATGGACACAACCATTCATGGAACTGAGCAAAATGAAGAGGGAAACCATGAACTAGCGTTGGAAGAAGGTAGAGTATTGATGAACTAGAGAAGGTGTGTGAGATCGGCCTTTAATGAGGTCATTTTCATACATATGAGCTAAGTTATTTGTAAGTATGCCTTTGAATTTACATTTGTTAAACACAGTAAATATGAAGAAATTAATTGTTATAGTAGGACATTTAAGATTTATTTTAGTGAATTTAAGGAAAAAACTATTGTAATTCATAACAAAATAATAATGTAAAGTCATTGAACTTAAAATAAATTATTTTGTTAGGTTTAGTCGCTTGTTATACTAGAATTTTGGTTAGTTAGGGTTATTTTTCTTTTTGTAGGGTTAGTTTTATTTTTATTTCGTTTTGTTTTCTTTCTTTTTTTTGTTTGGCCCTTCTGCATTGGAAAATTCTACTTAACTTATTGTACACATGAGAGTTAATTCAAACATTTTTAACATTGTTTTGTGAAATAAAATTGATAAAACCACATACAGTATCTACACACTTTAAAATGTACAAAAGAGCTATATATATGTGTATATCACGTATATAAATGGAAGTATTGAAATTATTGTTGTAAAAGATCAAAAAAAGGAAAAAAGAGGGAGTTGAGTTGTAGACAAAAAGTAGCCATTCAGTAGATCTGGGATACCTCATTCAATAGAGCTAAGTATCCTACGTAGGATATTTCCTGGTGAACTTCAAAGTTAGGAGTATGGAGATTAGTCAAGAATGGCTGAAGTGGAACCACTTCCGCATGTTCCAAGAACTAAGGAATATTATCCATGGAAGGAATTCCAATGGTTGGATGTGTGACATATAGAATAGTATCCAGATTCTCCAAATATTTAGGCCACACCATCATATTTTCAACTAAGCGAACATCTTCAACAAGAATCTCAATATCCAAGAGCAAGGCTACGAAGCGAGAAGCCAAATTGGAATGAAACTGGTAGTAGGATCTAGATTCCACATATTGTTCCCCAAGGACTAAGGACAAGTTTGGCATAGTAAAAATGGTAGTCTGAATGAAGAAAACATTGTGAAACCTCTAAGTCATGATGCAACCCACAAAAACATTCTGGCGACGAGATCAGGTCAAGCAAATTTGAGTATCCATGACCTGGAAGCAAGCAAGCGCTAGCAAAATAGATAAATGCAAAAGTAAAAAAGAAGGAAAAGTAGAAGTGTTAAAAAAAAATTTGAGAGAAATGTTGAATTTATAGAAAACCATGAGGAAGTTGTGGTACATAGTTTCTTAGATCTAAATCTTGAAAATTGTAAGCAAGGTGGCAACCAAATGAGTTTCTCTAGAGTGGAATATTAAATCAAATTAATTTTTTTCACATAATTGGTGATAATTTTCTTCAAATTCATCCTATATGAAGATTGTGAATCAAGCAAGCTAAATATTTTGAAATTAATGGTGGTCATTTCATTGTGTTCTTATTAAGCCATAGTAATTATGAAGATGCTTATGTGTGCAAAGCGGAAAGGAAAATGAAGTCGGTAAGGCAACAAATTTCATCACCTAGGAATTTTGAAAGAAACAATACATGCACATTGAGGCATGTGAATTTAATGCAAAATAGTGTGATCGTGTTTAAATGTCATCATGACATTTCTGATCCATTAATGTGGTGTAGTGCCATCACATCGAAAGTCTTAGTTGAGTATTTAGTTGTTGCGATAAAAATTTAACTGGAAGGGTGGTAACTAATGGTTCTAAATTAAAATTAAAATTTGGTGATTAAGTTATTTGCTGCTAAATTTTAATCTATGCATATTTTATGACATATGGCAAGTTGTAGTTAGCTAGGATTTGGCATAAAAGTGGTAAAGTTTGGACAGAAATACATACCAACAGGGGATTATTTAATGAGTTTTTGGGAAGTAGTGAAATGATAAAGGGATTTCATTGAATGAAAAATCAAAAGGTAACCTTTGCTACCACTGTAATTCCCAACCTAATAGCAAGCTTTATTACTTGCAAGTTGAAATGAGCTATCAATGAAATATATATATACATATACATATATCAACTATTTAGGCTATCCAAATATCTCTATCAAGGCTATAGATGCCTAGCTAGCAGTAGAGCTATGCTTGGACGAATTATAGAGATAACCTTATCGAGGCTATGGATGCTTGAATCGTAACAAGGCTCTATCCCTGGTTGGCTTTGGAGGATTACCAAATTATGTAGTTCAATTTTAATGAATTAATTTTTTTCACCTAGTTCTTGAAACTGGAATTAATCACAGCACACACGGATATTTCTAAAGGAATTTTTACAATTTTTATGTCAGAATCTAGGTAAAGGTAAAGTGTTATTATTTTAGAATATGTATAAATTATAATTTATGACTAGTTATTTAATCCCAAGTTTTCATTTAAATTTGTATATTTTGGTTGCAAGTTCTTGTGTGGTCTCACAACACGCCCCATGACTCCAAGTATTGGGGACCCCAAGTGAAAACTAATGCTTATGGTAGGTGTTGGATAATTGGAAGATCATCGGAAGTGAAAAGAAAAGAAAAATATTTTGAAAGTGTACCTCATAACTCAAGTGTTCTGAGTATTGAATATTGGGAATCGAGAATGTTAGAGGTGTAAAATGTAATACAAATGTTAAAGCAGAGTGTTCTAGTTTGATAGTTGAGGTCCGATAAAAATGGAAGCTCCGATAAAACCAAAGTCTAGGAAAATCATGGGTAAAGTTGAATATCAGGTACTGGGTACTGGGTAACAATGCAAAGAAAAGCTCTAAATTTCAAGGTTATCTAGAAGGTCTAATGGTTTGGTGATCTCGTATAAGAAGATGGTTATGCAAGAATTTTTGTTTTCTTGAAAGCGTGTTATTTATGATGGACTTGCATGATAATGAATGAATAATGGTTTTATTTACATCAGATTTATTTTTATAAATGTTTTTTTTAAAGGGATTTAATAGTTGGAATTTGTGATTGCAGGAGAAGCAGATTGCAATGTAGAGTTCGGGTATGGATGGTCAGGAAAAATTTAATCATGGATAGAATCATAACCAGGTCTAGCTGCATACTTCAAGTAGTTATAGGTAGATGGACTTGAATCCACTAGAATACCAAAATCCCGATAATTCGTATTTGGTGACAAAAAGAGCCAACCTCTGAGGAAGCTCATTCCCGAGAGTAGAAAGCTCAAGGAAGAACATAAGTGTAGGAACAAGATGATGAAGTAATCATTCTAAATGTATGGGAAGGCTCCTACACATTATCTTGATTCATGTTATTATCATGGCAATAATAAAAGATGAAAATCTGAAGGACTTCAACGTGTAGATGGAGGCTAACCTTCATTGACTTCGTTCGTAATTCTATTGCCAATCACTACATTCCATGTGCCTTGATGTGATTTGTCCCTTGGGTTTCCTCTCATGTATTTGTCTTATCCTACATGTGTTTTATTTCTATAAAAGGCCAAGGGATATATTTTTTTAAGTTAAGTTCAAAATTTATGGATGTCGAAAGAGCCAAAACTTTTCTAAGTTTTGTTCTTTTTTCCTGTTTTTTAAATCATTCTGAACTAAACACTTGTATTCACATCAAATTTAATCAATATCAAAGCTAATTTTATAGATTCCTATCTCATGAATCTTTGTAGCTAGTTTTGTTAGTTCAGTCGAACAAGACTGTATGTTGTGCCATTTATGGGTTCATATAGAACCTACTCGGTGTCCAAACTAAAACCCCCTTGTTTAAAATCTTGCACCATATTATGTCTAGTTGTGAGAAAATTTGGTGAAGTATAAATCAGTTTGCTTTGATTTGATTATATCTTGGGACATGCGTGGAGAATAACCGAGAGAAATTTTAATTTTTTAGTATTTTGATGCTTTATTTTAGATTAGATGTTTAACTTTTTGAAAATGCTCCAAAGAATAGATGAATGAATGGAAATATATTGAAAATATTTTGTTTTCTATGAATTTGTTGAATGGTTAAAGCTAAATCTACTTAAGTGATAGAAAAATTGTTTGATATTCATGAAATTTAATTGCAAATATTTTGATTTCATGATATTATTTTATGATCGAATTGGAAATCTTATGCTTAATGTTCATTATTCTTAATGAAACTAGAAATAATAGTAAAATTAGAGATGATCATAGACCCATTGAGATTAATAGCATTATCACATAATACCTTGAAGTGAACCTAGTATGGTCAAGACCTAACTATCGAAGACTTGGGATTGAGCTATGTAAACATTTTACAATTATATGGACATACCATAAGGTTGCCCTGGTTAAGTCTTTCAAGAAGATAGGTTATTTGTGGTTTACCTATGAGGAATTTATTTTCTCTGTTGCTGCGAGTAACATTGTCATCAACATATAGCATCGCATGCCCTGCTATCAAATCCACGATCATGTCTATAAGTTTGGTAATGGAAAGTCATCCTTTTGATAGGCATTGTTCAAGTTTCTCAAAGTTGTGCAAATCCTTATGCCCCCAGTAGTCTTTGAAATTGGTACTAGGTTTGATATCCATTATGGATAATCAATGGGTCTAATAAATACCACATCTAGTAGTTTCTTGAGTTCTGCCTTTACCAATAATGTTATCTAAGGATGCATTATTCTGAGTTTTTATTGATAGGTTTTGTTCTATGGACTACAACTAAATGATGTACCACTAATGTTGGATCTATTCCAGGCATGTCAACATAGGTCAAGGAAAAATTTACTTTCTATTATTGATGAATGCTATCAAATTTTCTTTCTCTTCAAGATTAAGTGATGTTGCATGGTATGTTATCTTCGAGGCCCTCTATTGTGCCAACATTTATGGACTCTGCTTCTTCCACTACAAGCATTGATCTTTCTTTGTACTTAGATATGGGGAGATTGAACCCTCCATCCTCGAGTGTGTTTGGGAGGTTTTCACCTTCCGATGTGTCCTTTATTTTCTTCATTTTGGATCCAATAGAGCCACACTGTGGTTTTCTCTAGGGGACCTCATTTTGATCTTTATATTTTCCTTTTCATTTTTGCAACTAGAAGGTTCAATCTATCAACAAAAATAGGCATCCTTCTCAAGCTCCATGACAAGCCCTGCTTTGTGATCTCCTATTGGTATGTCTATTCGAAGTCCCATGAACTCAATGATTGCTTTGTCATTCTGGAATTGATCCAGAATAGGTGTTTATTGTTGTTGGTCCCAATCTATTAGTTATGGGTAGCAGAGTGGGAGGCTATCATAATTATCCGCAAAGCTTACAAAGGTTACTAAAATGGTCAATATGGCTCTAGTATATTTTTCTCGTTGGGTGTCTAGGTCATCATTACTAGAAGTGGGGGAATCATATATCTGGTGATAAAGGAATTGGAATCCCATTCATATTCATTATAACCTATCTCTAAATAATAATAGATGTTGGGAATGGTTTTGAAAAAATGGAGAGGGAACCTATTAATGCTAAAGTTGTCGAATAAGTCTTTGATGGGTAAATCATTTTCCATGATATGGTAGATATCTAGTGCCTTGATGCTAGTAGAAGCTTCTTGTTTCTTAAAAGAGGTTTGTCCATTTTTTTGAGTAACCATGTTTTTTGGCTCATAACCTAAGCCCATATTTTTATTTCTCTATTCCACTATGATAGGCTCCCACGTACCTTGTTTGTGTAGCTTGAGGCCACCCATTCCACTGTATCCCATTTGTTTAAGGAGCTAACCTATCCTTTATTGATAGGGTCTATTAGAAGGGTTTGTGGTTGTTCAAGCTCTTCTTGGTCCTTTTTGTAAATCATGGATAAGAAGTCCTCTTTGAATATCTATATCTTTCATCTCCCCAGTAGGTGAAAATTGTGGGTTTGGCTATCATTTGCATCATCTAAATAGGCTTGATCTCTTTCAGACCTCCATAGATTTTAGGTGTTGGTGGGAGGGTACCAATACAAAATGTTTGGTTAAAGTGGTAATTCCCATTACCCCTATCAAGTACTTGAACCTTGGTTTCCGTTTTTGGTTCCTCACTTGATATAACCTTGGTTGAGGTTGATGGTAGCATAGAAGGGTCAAAATATGAGAATGAATGGAAGCCTATTTCGTTGCTAGGTATGTGTTGGATCTTATTATACTTTTTTTCCAGCTTTGCATAAAAATGGAGTGGCTCAGGATCAACATATTAGGTCACTTCTTTTCCTTCGTGGGGGAAATTTAGGCACTAATGGAAGGTTGACGGGATTGCTTGTAATGTGTGAATTCAAGGGTGTTCTAGGAGTAAATTATACGATAACTCAAGGTCAAGCACTTGACATGTAGTTTTTGTGATGGCTGGTCCTATTTGTAGTTGTAGCTTGATTGTTCCTTCAGAATTCCTTTCAAGGTCATCGTAGAACCTTATAGTGATGCTCCTTGCTTTATCTATCACGTCATCAAAATACCCCAATTATTTGATGAATTTCAAGATACAGGTGTTTAAACTCGCACCATTATCTATCAATACTTGCTTGACCATATTCTTGTGGATACTAGCCTCTATGTAGAGGGCTTGGTTGTGAAATGACTTTAATAGAAGGTCTTTCTCGAAAAAGCCTAAATGAATGTTGGTTGTGATTTTTCCAACTAGGCTTGGAACTGATTTGGATCAAGATCATTAGGGACTGGCGCTTCTAATTATTTTTTAAGTATTTCCTTATGTCTGGGTGATAGTTTTAACAACTCTAGGATTAAGATTAATGCAGGAGTCTTCTTTAGCTGGTCTACAATGTTGAAGTCATTTGATGCTTTAGTTGTATGTTTAGGTGGGGCTCCTTGTATTGTAACTCTCCCTCGACAGGTAGTTACATTGCAGTTGTTGGATCTCCACCTCGTATAGTGACTATGTTTTCCCTATTTTCATCAACTTGAGACAGGGTTCCTAAAATTGTGTCACCGTAGGTATAATTAGCATTGTGGTAATCATGGTCTTTTCCTTTGTCATTCCTTTTAGCACAATTCATAATTGGACTGTGTTGGTGTAATTAATTATTTAATTACACTTTATTAAGTTTACTTAGGTAATAATTAGTTAATTAATAAGTAATATTTATTTAGTTGAGCTAATTTTAGGTCAACATTAGGTTTTACCTTTATGGTTTTGCATACTTCTCTTTTATAAAACAATTGATCTTTTGTAATTTTTTAATTCCTGTATATAATTTATTTGCACATCTTCATGCAAATTACTTTGTTTTTTCTGGTTTGCATGTCTGATCTTGGTTTCTAATATGGTATTGGAGCCTTGATTTGCAGCCCCTTCTTAATTTTTTGGAGAAATTCTTTGCAGAGCACATTTGGGGTTCCTCAAGGCTTTCATGCCTTGAGCTTATTTCTAGAGTATTTTGGATCAGATCTGTGAGGTTTTGAAGCTACAACAGTTTTTTGCTAGATCAAAGGGTTTTCCATCATTTTTTAAGAAATTTTGACCTTGATCTCTCAAATGGTGCATTCTGGTGCAAAACGAACCTCATGGATGCGCTCAGAAGGCCCAAAAACCCCTATTTTTATATAAAATGTGATAGGGTTTAATAAAAATTGTTTTTTGTGTTTTTGGGGATTTTCAAAAGTGTTGCCAGAAAAATCCATATGACTGTACGGATCCATACAAATGCCTCGATTTTCATGCCATATTTTTTTGCTGCCTATAGAATTTTTGAGCTGCCTCAGTTTTTGTGCTATTTTGCCTCAATTTTGTGCCCTCTTCATTTCCGTGTTGCCACGGTTTTCATGCCATGAAGGTACAACTAAATATTTTATTAATTTTTTAATCTTTAAATTAACAAAATATTTGGTTTAAAGCTTAAATGAGCATTTTTAGTAAAATGGTCGTATCTTGAACATACGAAGTCCATTTTTTGGAAATGAGATACCGTTGGAAAGCTGGTTCCAAGCCCAATCTAGTGGTGCAAGTATTTGTTTCCAAATTTTTCTCCAAATTTATTTTGTAGGCCTTTGAAGTTAGATGAAGCAGTTTTCACTTCAGAGGGCATAAATTTTGCCTCGGTTATCCATTTTTTGTGATTCAAGTGACACCGAAAAAGTGTTTCAGTCCTCTACATAGATCTGAGGTCATTTTTTAATCATGGAGGTAGTTGTGAACATTTTTTTGTGCATGCATTCTTTTTTGTTTTCATGTAGTAGGTTTATATTTTCTCTTTAATTTATGCATGTTTTTGCATGTTCTCCTTTTACAATCATGGGGTATTGTAATAAATGAACTTATATAAAGTTCCATCAGGGGGGATTATTGCATAATAATTTGATTATCTAGTGTAGTTTCATTGCATGCACTTTGATCTCATCTTTGTATTGATGACAACTCGCATGAGTTGTATCTAGATTTTGTAGTTTCTTTTGACCACATCTTTCTCATAGCTTGACACATTTTGGTTCGCATCGGTTCACATCTCAAATTAAGAGCCTATGGTTAATGATCCTGAATCACATCAGATTTGCATTGGGTCACATCTCAATTTGAGGGCCATTATTTTTATGGTTAATGTTCCAGAATCTTCATGGTACTTACTCCTGTGGATCAGTTTTAGTCATAGTTTGGCATCGGCATCAAGATTCACATAGCTTCCAAATTCTTTCATCATATCATTCCCACTTATCGAGGGCATCATTTATTCATCTATTGTTGCTTCATAGATTCCAAGGTTGTTCCATTTTTTGAGTTTTCCAGTGTTCCTTCGTATTGAGTCTTCTGTTGCATTATCATGATTGTGCCTGAGTCCTTCAGTGACTCTCATATGGTTTCTTGTAAACAAAGGTATCTTTCCTTGCTTTCCAGATTCAAGATTCTAGTGTTACTCTACCAGTGTTTTTCCAGTGCTTCTTTGCAGCAGGTCATCTCATTGAGGGGGGGGTTTATCCCACTAGGTTTTCTCCTCTTTCCCATTCATTGCATTTGTACATGGGTACCTAGCATGGCCTTGTAGTCGGGACCCATTCATGCTTTCATGCATTCATCCTAGCATTAGGTGCATGCCTTTTAGTCTCCCTAAGTTGCACTTAAGGGGGGTGTTGCTGTAATTAATTATTTAATTACACTTTATTAAGTTTACTTAGGTAATAATTAGTTTACTTAACTAATAAGTGAGCTTTATTTAGTTGAGCTAATTTTAGATCAACATTAGGTTTTACCTTTAGGGTTTTGCATAATTTTATTATATAAATCAATTCATCGTTTGTAATTTATTAATTCATGAATACAATTTATTTGCACACCTTCATGCAAATTGCTTTTTTTTTTGTGTTTTTCTCTTGTGGAAGGTCTTTTCTAGTTTGCATGTTTGATCTTGGTTTCTAATAGATTGGTGTATATTTGAAGGTCCTTATTTCTAGGACGGTGTTCAACGTCTACTTCTCCTTTGTCTATCATCTTGGATTGTGTGTTTGAGTCTCATGCAATTGTTGGTTGTGTGTCCTTTGATTTTATGGAATTCACACAAGTCATTCTCATTATACCATGGTGTCTTGAAGCTAGGTTCCTCATAGTTTGGGCGATCATTTACCTTGATGATATTTTGTTGTACTAGTTTACACATGACTATTTCAAGTGACTCTCCTAGTACCGTGAACTATCTCTTGGGTTGATTGTATTTTCTCTATGTCCCTCCTTGATTTGTTTGTTGGTTGACTACCCGATTGTTCTTGGGATAAGAAAGTTGGGTATTTTTTGTACTATTTGGAACATTGGTCATGTGTGCCACTTGTGGTTTATTTTGAGGTACATTTTGTGCATTCCATAGTGCTCTCACAACAACCACTTCGTCATTAGTAACGTTCTTTTTCTTTGCCCAAATCTTAGGTTTATCATTTGAACAAGAGGGATTGTATTTTGAGCTTGTCAATTTGAGAACTCCCCTTGCTATGAGGGCTCTCTCAATATGTAATTCATTTTTTATTATTTCTTCAAAGTCTGAGGGCATAACATAGTGAGTTGGTAGTTGATCTAGGGTAGGACATTTCTAATGAATATGTCTACCAATTCCTTGTTAGGAATAGGCCATTTTCATCGACTAGCCTTGTGTCTCCATCTTTGTAAGTATGAGGTAAGGTTCTCTCCTTGACTTTGTTTGATTATGGATAAACTCATGATGGTGACGTCTTGCTCTATGTTGAATGAGAAATGTCTTATGAGCTTGCTAGATAGTTCGTCGAAGGTTTTAATTCCTGGTGATAGATGGGAAAGTCACTCCATAGCATGACGTGTAAGGCTTCATGGAAAGAGCCTCATGAGGTAAGTGTCATTATTTTGTACCTCCATACATGATACTGAGAAGTCTTATACATGCTCTACTAGATCTCCTCTTCCTTTGTATTTGTTGAACTTGGGTATCTTAAAGTTTTTTGGAAATGGTAGTGCAGTGATGGAATGATTGAATGGAAATGGACATATTTCTTGAAGGGTGTAGGTCTTCTTTGTTTTCCCTACCTACATTTTTTCTATTTTATGATTCATCACCTATAGCTATAGTTCCATCTCTGTTTCCAGTGCTTTTTTTTTCAAGTCTTGTGTATAATAGCTTTGTTTTCCTACCATGCTTTGGTCATAAGTTGGATATAATAGGGGTATCAGACCTTGGTAGCTATTATGAACATAGAGTGGGTTAGGTCCTTGCTATGTGTAAGAAGGATTCACTCCTTGTTACTAAGATAAATTATATTGAAGCTTACCCTATTGATGCATTTGCAAGACACCATTCTATTGAGATGGACTATATTGAAGGTTACCTTGAGGGTGCATTAGGGGGTTAACTTGTTGATTTGATGATTGAAGAAGGGTGCCATGTGGCACACCTTGCTTATGAGACAAACTATATTGAAGGTTGCCCTGTTGATGCGTTGGTGGGTTACCTTGTTAGTAGAATGAATTGGGAAGAGTACCTTGTGACACACCTTGCTACTAGGATGGACTATATTGAAGTTTTCCGTGATGGTGCATTAGTGGGTTATATTTTTTGTAGGATGAATTGGGAAGGGTACCATGTGGCACACCTTGTTGTTGGGATGGACTATACTAAAGGTTTCCCTATTGATGCATTAGTGAGTTACCTTGTTGGTAGGACGATTGAAGAAGGGCACCCTATGATGCACCTTGTTGCTGAGATGAACTATACTAAATATTGCCCTATTGATGCATTGGTGGGTTACCATATTCACGGGATGATTGAAAAAGGGCGCCTTGTGGCACACCTTGTTGCTGAGATAGACTATACTTAAGGTTTCCCTGTTGATGGGTTGGCAGGTTACCTTGTTAGTAGGATGAATTAGGAAGGGTACCATGTGGTACACCTTGTTTCTAGGATAGACTATACTAAAGGTTTCCCTGATGGTGCATTGGTGGGTTACCTTGTTGATGGGATGACTGAAGAAGGGTACCATATAGCACACTTTGGTGCTAGGATAGACTATACTGAAGGTTTCCCTGATGGTGTGTTGGCAAGTTAGCTTGTTGGTAGAACCAATTGGGAAGGGTACCATGTGGCACACCTTGTTGTTGGGACTGATATGGAAGGGGACCCTGCGGTCCACCTTGTTGGATATATTGTCGATTCGAAAGGGGACCCTATGGTCCACCTTGTTGGTGGTACTAATTTGGAAGGGGACCCTATGGTCCACCTTGTTGACGGTACTGTATTTTCTAGGAAGGGTCAACATTCAAATTGTTTTGAGGTACATATTGTCCAGGAGGTGGATTATTGTTTTATAGTATGTACTAGGATGGATCTCCTTGATACTTTTGTGCCACTACTGCTTGTTCAATCTGAGTTGGTTTTCTATACAAGGGTTTCTCTTGGTTTGACCAATGTTTTGTGAGAATATGGGTGGCATGTTTGGAATCTCTGGTGGTTTGGTTATCTATCTCACAATTGGGTTATCCCTTATGGGAATAATATTAGGATCCTTGAGGGCCTCCATGTTAAAATCTATGGGTAGTTTAACACCTCTCTGTGCTAACTTAAAGAAGTACAAATTTGGCTCCTTTCTCAATAATTTGTCCACTAGTTTGAGCATCTTTGGGTTGTTGGAGTATTCAAATAGCTCCTCATCATTTATCTCCTCCTCAATATCTACCTCCTCTATGATTAATCTTTTTGGGTCATGGTTGTTTTGTTCTTTCACTTCTTGTCATTTGCGGTTCATCTCTTCCTCACTAAATGTGTCTATGTACATGGGTCTCTTTTGGGGTGTTTCAAGGTCACTTGGCCTATAGCCCCATGTGCCACGTTCATCATTCATGGAATTTGTTGGTAGAATGTTGGTGTTGTTCTTTCTTGCTTCCATATTTTTCCTGTGTTGTGATCTTGTAGTTGTCATAAACAACTGCCAAGATTTTGTGAGGGTAAGTGCAAGAAGATGAGTCCATGAAACATGGAAGTTTTTGCCTTAGGCAAAAAATGATTTCAGCATTACAAAAACGGGATATCGATTTTTTAAAAATGGGATCCCATTTAGGTTTGGGATCCTGAGCCTTAATAATCAGGATCCCATTTGCAACAAGGTCCCAAACGAATGCATGCAAAATAGGATCCCGATTATTAAGAAACGGGATCCCAATTTTTAAATAGTGCAATCCCATTTTTTAATAATCGGGATCTCATTTTGCGGTGGTATTTATTTAAAACAAAATAAAACTCATTTCATTTTCTGTTGCACGGGATCCCAAATTCGACTGTGGACAATGACTCTTGAACGAACACCAGGTACACCACATCCCTCTTTTTTGTTTTTTTTTTCATTTAAAAAAAAAATGTAAATACAAGCATGTGTATTACTATGTTTTTCTTCAAGTTATTTGTCATTTTTTGCATTTTATTTCTTTGTAAAGTAGAAATGAGTATTTGTATAATTAGATGAAAAAATGCAATGAACCCAAGTGAAGAAATTGAATAGAAAGAAAAAAATCAACATAGATTGAACTTGGAAACAACAAAAATTGCATTTGAAACCTAAATTCTTGAATCAAACAAAAAAAAAATATTGTTGAAAACCCTAATTGAACTTGGAAACAAGAAAAATTGCATTGACAAAACCCTAAATTGAAATGAAATTTAAAAAATTACATTTGAATTTAATCCTAATTGTTTTTTGAAACCCTAAGTTCAAATCAAACAAAAAAAAATAGATTTCAAAACCCTTGTTTCAAATGAAACAAAAAAATTGCATTAAAAACCCTAATTGATTAGATTGTATAATTATAATTCTTTTGTATATTTATTTTTTGATATAGTTGATATATTTGTTGGATTGTTTCTTCTATCAAAGTTTAAATAGAATAATATTATGATTATTTTTTTCAATTCTTTATATTCTATGTTAGGAACTAGACTTGGTCTACTACCATATTTAACCTAGATTTAATCATGAGAAATATCTTTTCTATTCCCCTTTAACTAACCATAGAGAGTTTATTATTTTAATTAATAATCATATCTCATATTCAAGATTTATCTTTCCCCTTTAACAATCTCTTTATTCTCTCTTCTCCCGTTTTCGTATCAAAGTACACTTAATATTTTATTAATTTATATCTATAGATTCTATTGAAATATATACAAGTTACTAAATCATTTAACTAATGAAATT